>JAQZBX010016596.1:0-36337 GCA_029593785.1 Cabassous unicinctus | reverse complement strand
CAGGTGGTAACCCTTAGGCACCCCATAACAGTAGGCTACATTTCAATTGGAAGAGCAAATACTCATAAGGCTAGTCCTCAATAACAAGAACCAATCAGTGGGCCATCCTCTTTTGCCAGACACTGCCTCTGCACTCTGGGGACGGTTGCTGCTCCCTTGGGGAATGTAGCAGAGCTCTCCAGGGTGGGAATTCAGATTTTATTTCACTTGTTTTTCCCTCTCCTTGCCCTCAGAGCCTCCAGTGGCCACTGCCTCCACATCAATGTTATAATTTCTTCCATTGCTAGAATCACAATAAGTCTATAGTAGAATACCAGTAAGTCCACTCTAGTCCATAGTTCATTCCCCAATCCTGAGGATTCTGGGATGGTGATGTCCACTACACCTCTAATTGAGAGGGGGCTTTAATCCCATACAGCCGATGGATGGGACTCTCTTGCTTGTAGTTGTAGGCTCACTCGTGTCCTTGGTATGGTGGTTGCCCATCCTTATCTCCTTGTTAGTTGTCCTATGTGAGTCCAAGCCAACTGGATTTTGACAAGGGGCAAAGACCATTCAGGTGGAAAGAATAGGGTCTTCAACAAATGGTAGTTGGGGAGGGGCGGGGGGGGGAAGGAGGACATCTACCTCACACCATATAAAAAAAATCAAAGAAATCAAAGACCTAAATATAAGAGCTAGAGCTATCAAATTCTTAGAAGAAAACTTAGTGAAGCATCTTCAGGACCTTGTGTTAGGAAATAGTTTCTGAGACTTTACACCCAAAGTAACAAAAGAAAAAAATAGATAAATTTGATCTCATCAAAATAAACAAAAGTTTTGGTCCACAAAGGACTTTATCATGAGAGTAAAACAACAGCCTACACAATGGTAGAACATGTTTGGAAAACACATATCTGATAAAGGTTTAATATCCAGTCTATATAAAGAAACTTTTCCACTTAACAACAAAAAGACAAACAACCGAATTAAAATATGAGCAAAAGACTTGAATAGACATCTCTCCAAAGAAGATATACAGATGGACCAAAAGCATATGAAAAGATGCTCAACATCATTAGCCATCTGGGAAATACAAATCAAAACCTTAATGAGATACCATTTCACACCCATTAAAATCGTTGTTATTAAAGATGGAAAATAAGTGTTGGAGAGGATGTGGAGAAATAAGAATAATCATTTATTGCTGGTGGCAATGTAAAATGATGTGGTTCTTGTGGAAGACAGTTTGGCAGTTCCTCAGAAAGCTAAGTATAGAAGTCCCATATGACTTGGCAATCCCACTACTAGGTATATACCCAAAAGATTTGAAAGCAGGAACTCAAACAGGTATTTGCACACTGATGTTCATAGCAGCATTATTTAGAATTGTCAAAAGGTGGAAGTGACCCAAGTGTCCATAAACCAAGGAATGGATAAATAAAGTGTGGTACATATATACAATGGAATATTATTCTGCCTTAAAAAGGAATGAAGTCCTGATACATGCGACAACATGGTTGAACCTTGACGACGTTATGTTGAGTGAAATAAGCCAGGCACAAAAGGACAAATATTGTATGATCTTACTGATTTGAAACAATTAGAATAAGCAAACTCATAGAGTCAGAATCTAGAATATAGGTTACCAGGGGACAGGGAATGGGAAGTTAAGGCTTAAAATGTACAGAGTTCCTTTTGGAATGTTGGAAATGTTCTGGTAATGGACGGTGGTGAAGGTAGCACAATATTGTGAACACAATTAACAGCATTGAAATATATATCTCAATATGATATATTAGAGTCAACTAATATATCTAACATGTTAGATATGTGTATATGGTAAAAATAAAAATAGAAAAAAAATCCATGGAACTACGCTATGCAAACAGTGAACCTTATGTTAAGCCATGGACTTTAGTTAATAGTACAATTGTAAAAATGTGATATCAGTTGTAACAAATGTTTCACACCAATGCAACATGTTAGTGGTGGGATGGTGTATGGGAATCTTGTGTTTTCTGCATGAGTGTTCTGTAAAACACTAATTTCTCTAATAAAGAAAAAAAAGTAAAAAAAAAAGTACACAGTGGTACTTTTTTTTTTAGAACTGTGGCTAAAATCTAACCTTCAGGTCAATACCTTTTAGGTATGAAAAGTCACATTGTCAGATCAGAACAAAAATAACCTTTGTAGAGTAATCTCATGGTGTTCTTAAAATTTTAAAAACTTTAAAAATTTTAAAATTTTAAAATCAAGATTGTTACCATCAATTTAATCACTTAAATTTCTTTCCAGTTTATTTCTCTACAAATACACACACACATATATCCTATACCAGAATTCCCTCAGTTTGGATTTTGAATTTAATTAAATGAAGGGACTATTTGTAGATTGAAAGGAACGTCAAGGGACATCCAATAACTAGGAGCAATGAGCAGAGGGAAGAAAAAGTGTTACTGGAGCTCAGGGAATGCTGGAGCCGTAGTTGAAGAACTGGCCATCCCAAATTGAAATCATAGAGGGTGTGGGCAAAGGGTTAACTGATGCTTCCCCCTTCAGCAGTAGAATTTGACCTTTAGTTAATTTCCTAACTCCATTTCCCTAGCTATCTGATGAAAGTTGGAATGTCATATAGGTTACCAGGCAACTTTGCTTATGCTAAAAGTGACCCCTGAATCGAAAGACTTGTATATATAGACTTGCTAGGGAAGTCAGACTTTTGTCATCCCTGAGTACAGTGATTCTTGTGGCCGGGCATGTCCCTTGCAGGGACCCTGGAAGCTGTGTCTGCAGAAAACGGCTCTTGTGGGATATGAGGCTTTAAAGCCTGGGTGACTCCCCGCCCCACCTTATACCTGTACTGCTAAGACATGGACTGCAGCAGAAACTCCTACTGAAGAGGAGTACCTGACACTGCCCTGCTGTGTCCTTTGGAGTAGACTGGCTCCAATTGTGGCCAGTAATAATCTTTGAGCATGAATATTCAGTTGACTCTAAGAAAGTGCCCCAGACAGGCACTTTGGGGACATAGCACTGCCAAAACTGGGATGCCATAGTAGGGAGGGGACGGGAAAATACCTCAGTCTCTCTCTCCTCCTTCCCTCCAATGTCCTGCTAATACTCTTTTCCCATGGTGGCTAAACCTAACCAGAAGACAGATATTTCATAATTATTTTGTAAATTCTTTTGCTGATTAGTATCTTTGGCTCAACTTTCTTATCTGAAAACACTTCCTAGACTTAGTTCTTTCAATAATAGAACTAAATTATGCATCTGTGATCTCACTGTATAAAATAAAGAATCCTCTAGAAACTCAATTTATATAAGTTTGAGGTACAGAAAATACTGTAAAATATATAAAATATGAGTGAGATGCGTGTATAATTTAAGGGCAGAAAGTTTTCTTTTTTGGGTAAATTTTTACAAGTCTTATAGTAGAAGTTTTAAGCAAGAAAAACCAGTAATATTTGGAACTTTCAGAAGGAAATCACGTAGAAATGTTATGCTAAAAAATGTACTACTAATACACTATATTAATAGTTTATTTTCAGTTATCCACACTATGATTTTATTGTTGTTAAAAAATGTAGAAGGTCAGAATTATAGAACTGGATGGTGATTGTCTCATCAATATCTATTCCTGCCCTGGCTGCCATCCTGTGGCAGTCAGTGAGATTTGGGGGAATTGACCTCACCTGAGCTCTAGGGATGGAACCTGATTAGGCTACACCAGTCAGAATAATTTCATTTTCTCCTCTCTCCTCTTCACCCCCTTTCCCCCCAACAGGACCTGGCCTAGGTAATCCTGTGTATGACATTCCTTTGAACACAGGTATTGTTTTGGGTGGGTGTCCAATCATTTGGACTCCAGGACTTTTGTTTGATATGGAAAGCATTTCAGCCGCATTTGACTCAAAGACGAAATTATTCATTCTATGACCACAAGGGGAGCCATTCTTGGGAAGAAGCTAATAATGTGGGCAGCAGAGCAGAGTTACGGAAAGAAAATAAGTCCTTTTTAAAGAAGAAAGGAATTGATTAAACTTGTAGCTTGCCCTGTCCCTGGACTTAAAGTTTTGTGAACCAATAGATTCTCTTATTGTTTCAGCCTATTTACTTGGTTTTCATTTACTTGGCTAAGAGTATCCTATCACATTTGCTGACCCCAATATTTTGATTTCGAAGAGAGTGAGGAAGTGATTTAAATATATCAGAGAAAATCAAGTAGCAAAGAGTATATAATGATGTTCTTAGAATAATACTTGATGGCGATTTTAAAGTGTGTGTAGTAGTTCTCATTTGTACTTAAAATTTATTTGGAATGTTGACTTTATGGATTGTGTTAGATAGCAGGTAAAAATGAGAAATTTGCTACTATTAAGGAGGGAAATGTACTTTGCAAAAAAAAAAAATCTGTCTAAGGTAAAAATGTGGTCTACCAGTTTGCATGCTTGCATTCATCTGGCTTCTAATTCTAGGAAAATAAATTTTTGACTGGTATTGGCTGGTATATTTTTGGTTTGTTTTCTTTTGTTCTGATAGATTAAAGATTTCCTAAAAACAAATTTTAGTTCATAGCTCAGCATCATGTTTGTGATTTGACTTTGCTTTACTGCTTCTGAACATATCTTCTCTGATTTAACATCATATTACATAATCATTTACTCTATTTGAATGTTTAAATTCCTTTTTCTGTATATTGGATAGTCCCCAACTGAATTTATAGTATACTTTGTAATCCGCTATTGAAATGTCCTTTATTTATTTTCTTGGGTGGGAAATGGTCCAATTTTCCAGGTAGCTATACCTCTTGCAAATAATCTTTTAAAAAATCCTTAAGAGTTAAAAAAAAATACAGTAGGTTTACCCTGAAATCTTGTATTACCCTAGGTTATTAAATTAATTCCCACCTTTACATATGGATAAATACAGTGTTAAAGACCTTTATGCTTCAATAGTGTCATTAGGATTAAGGAACAAAATGGTATTTGGTTTTTACAAAAATAAGTAGTGTATTTCAGAGAAATTTAAGCAAAAAATAACAAAACACCCAACCCTGTATATTTTAGAGAGTACTATAAATTGAGAATTTCAATTATTTCATTTTTAAGAGGTTTTCTATGTATTTTCTATCAATTCAGTCTAAAGCAACAGTTTTTCTCTTAAGACACTTCTATATAAAATGATTTAAGATCTTTATTATTTTTATTACAAATAAATTATTTTTTGATCAGATAAAATTATATAATTGAAAGTTACTGTGAAAATGTTTTTAAAATTTTCCCTTGAAATAAGGCATATTCATTTGTTTTAATGAAAATACAAATAGTTCTGTAAGTCTATTAGGATCAAATATTTAATTATAAGAATGTTCATTGTAACTCAAAATATTTGCAGCTATACATAATTAACTATGTCTGCTAGAGAGAAGGTTAATATGCCAAATGGAACTTCATAAAGCACAATCACTTTACATAATTTAAGTGCACAATAATTTTAGCCTCTAGTTTTATAGCTTTTATATTATTTATGAGTCTTGCTTCATAAATCCAAGCTGACGTAAATAAGAATGTGATCCCATGTATATTTGTTTCTTCAAGTGAAATAGGTGGTGGTTTAAATTGTAAATATTTGTGAAAGATAAATACAATAGGTTATGATCATGAGATATCACTGTATTTTTGTGCTTTTAAGGATGAAAAAAACTGCTTGTGTTTGGTTCTATCCTTGAACTTTTGTTAATTATTTTGTGCTAATTTAAATTTAATTTCTTGAGATGATATAGGATGTCTATATTAATATCAGTAATTTGAGATATCACACAATATTCTTTCATTGAGTTTTTTCCTCCATTGACTACTTCTTTTGATTGATCACTGGATTCTGACTTCAGCAATCTCAAAATTAGTTACACGGGTACAGAGATATAGGAGATCCATGGGAGAGACAATGGAAAGTTTAGTTTTAGATATAGGACTGACCCACTGTCAAGAAATACCCATTTTTGTCATCTAGAAATAATATTAACTTTGGGAGAATAGGTTTGGTAAATATGAATATTGCTGATAATAATGAAATTTTACTTGATTATATAATGCTTTTTCTTTTCAAAGGACCTTTGACTATATATTCACCTCACATTTGTTAGGTGCTAAGATTTATTGAGCACTTACTATGAACTGTGGTAACTTTTAGGCCAGATCTTGTTGTTATCATTTTACTGATGATGAAATTGAGGCTCTGAGAGGTTAATTGGTTTCCTTAAAGCCATCTAGTTGGAAACCAATTGGACCCAGGATTCAAAACTCTTGACTTTGCCAGTCCAGTTCTCTTTCCATTATTAAAGAGCTGCCTCACATACTATGGATGGGCAGTTTTTTCCTTATTCTTATATAATGAAACTCAAATCCAGAGAAACGGATTTGCCCAAAATCTCATGCTGATACGTTTCAGAGCAGGGACTAGAATTTAGGTCCCTGTTTCTCTGCCATTACCCTTTTCACTGTATCTTCCTGCTTTCCTAATGATTGCAGAAGCTGAGTTATTTCCCTACTTGTTTTATGTACTCCCGAATCTTTTCCCTCTTAATAGGAAGATTTTAAAGAAGTATATAAATATTATTTTGAAGGGAGGAACTATTGTTTGAGAATCAAGTCTCTGTTGCTTTAGAGCAGTATGTGACAGTACATTTCTAGCCTGTAAATGACTTTTTTTTTTTAATCAGGAATCTGATCTTAATGATGATGATAGAAATACGGAAATAATTCCAGGAGAAAAGGTACTTCGGAACACTAAAGAGCAACGGGATCAGCAAAATCGGCTGAGAAAGATAGATGAAAAGCTGAGAAAAATGAAGGAAAATGTGGTAAGTCTTTTTCACTTAAAGTATAATTCCGAGATCAAACGAGATCGGGCGCGTTGACGTTGGTATGGCCATAGACTTAAAGTATAATTGTAGCCAATGGTTAGGTTATATTAAAAAGGTTAATTTTATTTCACTATTTTATGATGTGTTAAATTAGTCAAGGAAGTCTATGTGGGAATCTGTCAGTAAGAATATGATTAAAAGCTCAAAATATGATTCATAAGACTTAAACTAGTATGTTACTAATTTATTAACATAAACATGTGAAATTCTATTTGAAGTCAGAATAGTGATCCATAACCCTAATAATATTCTGTGCCTGACAGTGACATAAATGTTCTTTTTTTGTGTGGAAAACTTTGGTAGTTCTCCATAAAACAATTCTTGTATATGGTGAACTTATAGCTTAAACACTCCAAATTTTCTTCCATAATTCATAATTTTACTTATTAATTTATTTTAATACCTTCTAAATCCTTGGGCTGATCTTATGATTTTCTTGCTCACCACTTAATGCCGTATCATTGCTGATGAGTGAAAGCTATTAAATCAACTAAATTGTAAGCTGGTTTATTCTGAAACTATTAGAAATGTTCTGTAACATTACGATTTTCCAGCTCTCCATAGCTGGACACTTGGCTTTTACCTAAAATTAAACATGACAAGGCTGGGTTTGTGGTTCTACCTACATTCTCTCTCCCAGGGTTGGTCTCCCCATAGTTGCCAGCTATACCCACTTTTGATCGCCTATTAAATCTCATCATTTTGGCCTTAATAGGTTTTAACGTATCTTGTCACAGTTCTCTATGACTCAGAGTCTTCTCTCTCATTTTTTTTTTTTTTTGGTCTTACTCTCATCACTCTTCTTTCATCATTTGTCTGCTAAATAAAATGTTTGTTGTTTGACTCATTTTGAAAAATGTTGGCACTTCTTCTTACCCACGTTTGCCAATGAAAGGCAGGCAAATCCTGTCATTTTCCATAATTCAGTTGTACTGATTTCTGACTATTTATTACATGCCTTGAACATGTCTCTACCATTATTTTGACTTACTACCTTGGTCCTTTAAGAAATTTTATACATCATTCCAGTGCCATTTGAAGTTTGGCTACACTTAAAGGGATATAAATATATGTATCAAAAGTTGGTTATTAAGTGGAAAAGAATAATATATGTGGAAAAGAGCATTTACTGAGTACCTACTATGTGCCAAGTACTATTCACATACTTTACAAATATTAACCTACCTAATCTTCACAACTAACCTGTGAGGTAAACACTACTATCCTCATTTTTATGTCAGGTAACTGAGGCACAGAGAGATTAAATACTTGTTCAGAGTTATACAGCTAGTAAGTGAGGAAACTGAGGCACAGAGAGATTAAATACCTGTTCGAAGTTATACAGCTAGTAAGTGGAAGAGAGAGAATTCAAATGGTTAACTTCTAATCACTATGCTAGACTGCCTTTTTGATACTCATCTGCTTTTCTTTTCATGGTTTGTGTGTGTGTGTGTGTGTGTGTGTGTTTTCGGCTGTCAAATGATCCTGTATTAAAATATTTTCCCTTGTAGTTCTTAACCAGCTGGGCACTCCACTGCACCACTGTTGATGTCATCTATGATGACATGAGGGTGGCAGCCATCAGTGTTGCAGCCCACAGATTGGGGAGTCCCCAGAATCTCTTTAATGGTTCCAGAGAGTTCTCTGGCTAAAGAACGGTGCCACATCTGTCAGGCAATGTTGACAATCCCATCAAAAGCAATATTTCCACTGTGCTTAGTGTTTTTCTGCTTCTTCCTGTCTGTGGGTGGTTCCTTAAAGGCTTTAATGGTCAGGGTGGAGACAGAAGGTACCACTGCAGTCTGGGCCTGCCTGTTATAAGTAGTCAGTTTCACAACAATCCTTAGACCTTTCCAGTCAGCAGTTGCCTTGACAATATCATCACCAACCTTTTTTTTGGAGACAGACTGTGGGGGCCGATCTTGGGGCCAGGGCAGATGTGGCACCGACTTCCCCACTGGTGCACCTCAGGTACACAACTTTGATTGCGTTGGCATTGAACTTGGGTGCCAAGGCAGAGGTGGCTGGTATAGATGAACCTGGATACCGGGTGACTAAAGAAAGTTGCACCCTGGCCTCCTCTGGAAGCCAAATGCTAATGTTGGTTTTTGCTAATTAAGATGTGATAAATTTGTTATAACTGGTAGTATTCATGAGCAAAATGTTAAGTACAGTTATCAAATTCAAGAAATTTAACATTGATTTAAAGCTTTATATTCCATAATTCAATTTTTCTTATGTCCCACTAATGTTCTTTGAGCCTTTCTCTTCCATTCTTAGATCCTATCTGGGATCATGTACTGCATTTAATTGCCATTACTCTTTACTTTCTCCTTCTTTTTTAATTATGAAAACAATAACACACACACACACACACACACACACACACACAACATAGATCTTCCTATCCCTACCCCTCCTAAGCATAACCATTCAGTGGGATTAATCACATTCACAATGTTGCAACACCCTCACCATTATCCATTATTAGAACTTCCCAAACAGAAATCCTATACTCATTTTTCATTAACTTCTCATTGCCCTTGCCCCCACCCCTGGTAACCTGTGCTCTACTATCTGTCTCTCCAAGTTTACATATTCTGTTTTTTTTTTTTTTTGTGTGTGTGTGTGTGTGGTTACCATGGGGCTTACATTTAACATCCTAAATATATAATAACCTTGTTTGCTAAGGTTAAAATAGTTTGTTACTAATTTAACTTCAATAGCATACATAAACTATGTTCCTATACCCTTCAATTATCCCACCTTTATGTAGTTCTTGTCACAAATTACATATTTATAAATTATGAGTCCCAAACCTTTGATTTATCATTACATTTTATGCATTTGCATTTTAGATCCTGTAGAAAGAAAAAAGTGGAGTTACAATAAAAAAATGCAATAGTACTGGTATTTATATTTACCCATAAGCTAACAAAAACAAAACAAAACAAAAAACAAGGAAAAAAAGAAAACACCTTTCCCAGTGGTTGCACAGGTTGCAGATTAACCTGTATGAGTGTTTTCCTTCAGGGCTTATCCATACAATCATTTTAGAGAATAGCTCCAGGCCAAAGCATAGAGGCCTCTCTGGTCCTTTCTGTGCATGTGTCTTGTTTTGGGCATGCACATTTGGCCCTAGGAATTCCTCCCTTTATGCACATTTTAGTTTGCTAAAAGCTGCTGGGAGCAATATACCAGAAATGGGTTGGCTTTTACAATGGGAATTTATTAGGTTAAAAACTTACAGTTCTGAGGCTGTGAAAGTGTCCAAATCAAGACATCACCAGGAAAGCCTTTTTCCCTGAGCTGCAGCCGTGGGTGAACAGGCACATGGCAGCCTTTCTCCACTGGGCCTCATTGCCTTCAGCTTCTGGCTGCTTCCCCTGTGGCTTTTCACTCCCCCGGCTTTGTTGATTTCATCTTCTGGAGGCTTCTCTCTGTGTCTATGGCTTTTTATTCCTCTATTTATAAAGGACTCTAGTAAGAGCATTAAGACCCATTCTGGGTCACACAATCTAAGCAAAGGCCCTTAACTGAAGTAATTTAATCAAGTTTCCACCTACAATAGGGTTTACATGCACAGGAATGGATTAGCTTTAAGAACAGGATTTTCTGGGGTCAACTAAAGTGTCAAACTGCCACACGTGGATACAAAGTTTCCCTTTTCTCTAAGAAACAGTTTCCTCGGGGTCCCAGGCATTGCATTTATACCCTATAGCCAGCAGTAATCCTTTGCCTCAGGCAGCATAATTTGACTACTTTCTCACAGGGTTCTGTAGGAAAGCGTGTGCTGCCTTCTACACACAGGACACGTTCTGGGACAGTGAGTCCTTCAGGCCACTACCAGACAGATTTGGCCAGGCATACATGTTTTCTGTGTGTTTACGAGGGTTACTCAGTTCCCTCTGGAACCAGGACCAGAGATCCACAGTGGTAGCCTGGGCTAAAGCTGGTGAGGGGTGGTCAGGAGGGCCAGACAAGGTGCCAGGAGATCCTACCACTTTTTTTTTTTTCAGGAGGTACCAGGGATTGGCCCTCAACCATTGAGCTACACCCACTCCACATCCTACCATTTTTAAGTGGCCTTTTTCTTGATTAGATGTTCTGTTATTGGAGTCCTTTATCTTTTTTAAAGAGCTTCTGAGAAAGAGGTTTCTGCCAGTTCTTACCGTTTATTCAGAGCTTCTGCTGGGAACGGAGCCCTGAAGCTTCTCACTCTAGCATCTTGATTTGGGCCTTAAATCTATTTTTTTTTTTTTTTTTAGGTATTAAATGCAAGAAATTGAAGTGGCTGGAGAGTTGGATTTTAAATAATAATAATGATAATAATAAATAACATTAATAAAACCCTTTAAAGACTGAACAGTTTTTCCTGCTGAAAGGAATTTAGACATAGTTTGTGTGTGTGTGCGTGCTTTGCTCCTCAGAAATATGGAAGCATTCTCTTGATCCATGATGTCTTTTCATTATTATGCAAAGGTAAAAGAAGATAGTAGGCCAAATATCTACAAAAATACAACAATGAAGTAAAGAAAAGTCAAAATGATTTCTTTAACGTTGAGTGTACACAAGAGGAAAAGAGTAACATCAGAGAAAGATTTTTTACAGGACAAAAATTAGAACAATGCATATTAAATTCTCTTATTTATTTAGTCATATAAATAAATCAGCAGGAAGAAACTATCTTGAGGGAAAGTCCAGGATAGAGGGTTTCTCTATCACTCTCACTGTACTGAGATTAACGTTCTTCTAAGCCTCTAAACTAATCATTTCCAGTGATTATTATGAGTGTAAAATTCAGTTATAGAATAGAATTGCTAATTATAATGATAGTAATGTATTGCATCTGATTGAGGTTTTGTATTAGCCCATTCATCAGAATATAGTAGGCCAAAGTTGAAATGTAGCAGATGTAATCATTGGTACTGAGATTTAAATAGTACTATTTAGCATTTGTTTGTTTGAGGCTTGTGATTTGTTCCTCTCAGTGTACCAAGCATTTTACTTTGACTCTGAGATTACAGGTCTCTAACATAGCATAAATTTATTATTATATATGTCATATGTAATAAACATATATATTGTATAAACATAATATTTTATATAAAGTATAATTTTTATATATTATATAAAAACATAATAGTATTTAGCATCATGTAATATCTTTAGGTGCTGTTTTCATATAAAAGAGAATTTCTCTGGCATCCTGTCATGTTGAGATTACCATTCTTGTTCTCTTTTAATGCAGGCAGCTCGTGAATTGTGCGTATGTGAAGGTGCTGTGCTTTGAGCTATTTTTTACATGTGGGGGGAAGATTCATGCTGAGATATCCAACTAGATTGCCTGGTTGGTTCCTATGGGGTTGAATATTGGCTTTGGCCACAGATAAGAGTTCCTCTGTCAGGCTAATTACTAGTATGGAAATAATTTAAGATGATATAGTCAGGAGAAAATGGCAATAGTCATTTTCATAGAATAGGCAACACAAGGCAATCCCACAGACAACTTTCCCATTATATGCCACATAATGGCCTCTGGTACCCCTTTCTCCTGATTTTCCCATCTAGCTCAGAGAATCACTGTCTCTCATATTTGGGCACTCTGTAGGTTTCTCTGCCCATCCAGCCTTCCAACCTACTCTGCTTTATATTGCCACCCTGGACTACAGTCCTATAATGTAAGCTTATATATATTGGGGCATAGTGGTTAAGAGTGGTTAAGAGCCAGGCATTGGAGTCAGACTGCTTGGGGTCTGAATCTGAATTCTGCCACTTACTAGCTGTGTGACCTTGGGCAAGTAACCTGACCTCTCTGTGCTTCAATTTCCTCTTATATAAAATGGGGATAATTATAATGCTTACTTCATAGTTGTTATGAGGATTAAAATAAGTGCTTAGAACACTGTGAGTGCTATATAAATGCTTATTATTGTTATTGCTATTATTAACATATTAAAATGGTATTTACTTTAGTTTGTTTCTATGATAAGGAGGGGGAGGGCATAGAAATATATGGAGGGTGAAATTGAAGATGGAGTGGTAAGCTTTGGAGAAGAATAAAGATGCGCTTTTCTGATGCAGGATGAAAGAAAGGAAGGATGGGCCAAAAAAGGCAGGATTGAGATGGAGAGAAGGTGAGAAAGGTGATAATTGAATGTTTTCTACTTAACTCTATAAATTAGAGATCAAACAATATGATCAGAGTGGGAGAATGGTGATGAGGACTTGAGGAAGGATAGAGAAGAACAGGGATTGACTCTGTGAGGATGAGTAAAAAGCATTGCCAAGTATGAAGGTGGCCCAACTGAGGTTGGAAACCCTAGCTGTGCAATGGAGCCAGTCAGTGTGGTTTGGAGTCTTCTCTGATAGCCCTCAGCAGTACACCAAAAATGGAGAAAACGGTGGTGAATTGATGCAGGGTTGAGGACAGGTGGGGTGATTGTAATGGAAGATCAAGGGGATGAGGGAACTGATGGTACCTGTGGGATAATTGAAAATAAAAAGAAAGAGAAACAAATCTAATATGTGTACCCCAGATATCACCTGTGACCTCTTTGCCCCTCTTCACACCAGTTTCATAGCTTATTGTACATATATATAATAGAAATACCATATGGCTAAGAAAAGAATGAGGTAGATCTATATATCTTGAAAAGATGTTCATGATATAGTATTAAGAATAAAGAACATTTTGCAGAAGACTATAATTATGGTGATGCCATTTTTATAAAATAAAGTTAAAAAAAAACAAACCTGGAACAGTATATACCAACTACTTAAAAATGATTAATTTTAGTGGGGATGGGCATGAATGGGAAGGTAAAAAAAGAAAATTCACATTTTACAACAAACTATTTAAAGGGAAAATGTGTTGGGATAATGGGTGATTATTCATTGTGCTTTTCTCTATATCTCAGACTTTCTGTAACATACATGTATTGCATTTATAAACAGAAAATTTTAAGTTTAAGTATATGAAAATCACCAGTGCATACAGAAGATCACTACTTATTGTCTCTTAATAATTGGTCTTTATGCGTTTAGAAAAACTAGAGAGTAAATCATCACAAGAAATAATGTGCAACCTTGCCAGTGATTAAAATTCATATTCAAATAACCCTTAGGCACTGTCTGCACCTTTCAAACCAGCAAAAATAACGTAAATGTGATTTAATTATATGTTAAAGGGAGTTGTGCGGTGATGAGAACAGCAATATTTGAACCTTATTGGTAGTTTTTAAGATGGTTATCTTCTCCTCTGGAAAGCAATCAGTCAATAAATATGATAGCTATTATTTATATTTTTTGACCTGTATAATTCCACTGTTGGGAATATTTTCAAAGATACAACCCTAAAGACAACCCACACCAAATAAAACAGGAAACAACTTAAATGCTCTCAAACAGAGCAACAAAAAAGCAACTTATGCAACATCAACCCATTTAATACTGTGGTAGAAGTTAAAAAAATGTATGGACTTTTAAATGGAAATGGGTGGTACACAACATAAAAATAAAAAAGCCAGATAGATTGTAAGTATATGTATGCATACTGACAAAAATCTGAAGGGAGATAGAATATAAATACTAGTAATTTAGCTATTTTAGATTTTTCTCCCTTTCTATAAACTGGCCTTTATTCTTAAAGAAAATAGGAGTCATAATTAAGGAACTTTTATTATTTCATTATTTTATTTATTTAGAGATGGTTTAACCCTTTAACTAAATGATGGATTTTTGAGTAATTTAAATAAATAGAAACAATAATTCATGTTTAGTCCCTTTTTTCTGAGGTATTGAATGTTCCACTGTGATAATAAAACTAAGAAAATTTCTTTTAAAAATAAAGAACATCTTTAATTTCTACAGTTAGGTAAAAATTCCTTTAAGGAAGTTGTTTAATAATTCTACCTTTTACAAATCTAAATATTCCATTTTAGTTTTTGCATTAAAGAAAAATCCATCAATCTGATTTCATCTCCTCGATTCCTGTAATGATAAAATAGTCTCAAAGATGTTTTGTTAGTATTGTTGGGAAAAGCTTTCCATGGCTCCAGTCATTCTGAATGCATTGGCGGCAATTTTTAGGTCTCTATTGTGTTTCTTTTTGGTTCTCAGTTTGAACTTCATTCATTTTTTTCATCATTTGTAGTCTCTGCTATTTCTTTCCACATTCTTTCCCTTTTTGGTTTCCTGGAAACCACTGAGCTTGGCCTTATTTGGTGAACTGCATTGTCATTATTGCATAAAAATGTTTAGTACTGTGAGCTCTGTTGCTGAGCATTGAGGATAAGAATGTGGTTCACAAAGGATGATAAATCCTTGTGTTGTGATTCTTATTTCAATGTGCTCTTGCCATTTAACCTAGTACAAGAAAACATATCACAATCAGAAGACTGGAGGGTTTCTTCTGTTCAGAGAATGGGTAGAGAGTCTACCTTCAGTTGTTAAACATGCTATATAGAACCAGAGTTAGAATGTGAGCACTAGAAGGGGCTTTAGATGTCACATCGGCCAGTTCCTTGGATTAGAAACCAAAATCTTGAATAGTAAAATGATTTTCCAGAGGATCACAGTTAATTAGTGGTAGGCTTGGGTAAATCCTAGATTCTTCCAACACTTCAACCTGTGAACTTTTCGTTAAATCCAGCCTCCTTGAGTTATACCTGCATAGTTCAGTTGATTTTCAGCTAAGGTTTGTGCCACCCACAAATGTGGGCTTCATTCTGAAACCTGGAGCTATTACCAACCATATATGCATTTCCCTCCGAATTCAACAGAACTTCAAACAAACCTGCTATCTGGTTACACTGGTATGCTTTAGTATTCAAACACTAAGGCAGCGAGTTGGAAAAGTATTTATACTCTTTCTTTGGTATCATTATTCAAAAGTGTAGAAATTGTGTTTTGGGGCTAGGGAATGGGAAGTTAAGGCTTAAAATATACAGGGCTCCTCTTTGGAATGATGGAAATGTTTTGGGAATGGATGCTGATGATGGTAGCACAACATTGTGTACGCAATTAACAGCACTGAAATATGTATTTGAATGTGATTAAAAGGGGGAAGTGTTAGTTTGTATATTTGGTAACAAAATAAAAATAAAAAAAAGTCCATGGAACTGCAGTACGCAAACAGTTGACCGTAAGGCAAACCATGAACTACAGTTAATTGTACAGTTATAAAAATGTGCTTTCATGATTTGTAACAAATGTCCCACACCAATGCAAGGTGTTGGTAGTGGGATGGTGTAAGGGAATCCTGTATTTCATGCATGATTGTTCTACAGAACCCACAACTTCTCTAATGAAAAAAAATTTTTTAAATTTGAAAAGCTTAAAAAACTGTAGAAATTATTTAACTCTTTTCCTTGTTTGTAACAGCTTTTAAGGAGATAGATAAAATAATAACACTGACACATAAAATTAATAGTTTATAGAGTACACAACTTTGTTCTGCCTTCTATAGGTGATGGCAAGCATATGCAATAATGATGCAAAATATTTGTGAAATTTTGAGAGTGGTGTTTGCACATTAACAAGAACAAATTAAAAATTTGTAATCAAAGAAATACATCTTGAAACAGAAGAATATAAAATTTTCAGATACATTTTTATATATTTCTCTTATCATTTGATGTAGAAATCTGGACAAAACTCCTTGCAATTGAATGTTATCATTTAATAATTGAGAAACATAGCATAGAACAGTTCCAGGCACATGGCTGGTATTCAGGAGTTATTCTGTAATGAATAAATGAGCCAGTAATGTTGAAAAGTTACTGGCTGTGTGCAGTATTTTAATATAGTGTAGGACAAATTGAAAACACCATTAGCTGGAGTGCTTTGGGGAGAAGGTGTTGAGGATAATTGTATTTTTTCATTTATTTTGTCTCAATTATTTTTAATCCATTTCTAAAATATATTAGTAGAGTTCAGTTTCAAAGCCATTTTGGGACATGAGGGTGTATAAATACAACTTGTATTCTGTCTGTACTATAAAAACATATTTTAAAAATGATTAAAGGTATTTGATTCTTAGCATGTATTATGATAATACAGGCTTGATATTGGTATTGAAGGTGGAGGATATTGTGTTGGTTCTGAATGATAATGTGCCATATCTTGAAAGTCATCTTAAAAATGAAATTTTGATGGACACTTTGCTTTATAATATTGCTTGTTTGCCTCAAAACTTTATTGTTGAGAAGAAGTTCTAAAAATAGGTGAAAAGCTAGTTAGGTTTTAGCATAACTCGTCTTTTTGCTTTCTGAATTAGTTTTCAAAGTTCGTTGGTTGAGGCCATGTGCCATAGAGAAGTTAAATGGAACAAGTGCATATTCATGCTTCAAGAAATAAGCAGATAATAGCTTGTTGAAGGGTATAATTAAAATAATTTTATAGAATTAAATAAAATTAGTATTATAAAATAATTTATATGTAAATTGCATATCTTATATATATGACATTTGAGCAGTATAGCATTTATTAACATAAAATTAGAATTTATACACAGTTAAAAATTAAGACTATTTCAGAGGTTGAAATTGAGCTTGTTATTTGGCTATTTAACACGGGGTGGTAATACTGTTTAATTTCATTTCCAACATTTAAGGCGATTTTTAGTATCATTCTTTTAATATAATCAATTATTATTATTATTATTTTTTTATAGATTTATTTATTTATTTTTATTTATTTATACCCCCCTTGCTGCTTGTGCTGCTGTGTCCATTCGCTGCGTGTCTTCTCTGTGTCCGCTTATCTCCCCTTTGCTGTGAGGTCTTGCCGCATCAGCCCACGGCGCCGCGTGAGCCGGCCTGCCCTCACAAGGAGGCACCGGGAAGCGAACCCGGGGCCTCTCATATGGTAAACGGGTGCTCTATCCATTGCCCCACACCCGCTTCCTGCCGTGAGGTTGCTGCATCAGCCCACCGCATCGCTTAGGCCGGCGTGCCCTCACAAGGAGGCCTTGGGACGCGAACCCGGGCCTCCCATATGGTAAACGGGGGCTCTATCTACTGAGCCACACCCGCTTCCCAATATAATCAATTATTGAATCGTTCTTTCCCAAGGGAGATGTTATTAGTATTCATATGTAGTCTCTAAATCTTTCATCATTTTCTTAGCCAGCAACAGCCAGTTTTAAAAATATACCTTCAGGCCTAGAACCTCTACAGGGTAGCATCTAAGGCTACCTCTGGCCAGAGCATGAATTATCTAAAGCAGTGATACTCAATGTAGATGGTCAGAGAACCATCTGGTAGGAGGTAAGGAATTTTTACCAGAATGTAGATCCATGCACTCTTTACTTCATCAGGAAAATCTTGCTTAGTGGCATAGTTGATTTAAAGCCAGGCACAAGCTCCTCATTTCATAGCAGACCAGTAGCAACCAGTTTGAGGACTGGCATGGCCTGAGAGCACACTTGGAGTATCACTGAGTGCAGGCCCATGCCTGGACTCTGCTGTTGAGGCTCTGGTTCTGAGCAGCCCACCTCCTGGCTTGCAGTCATTGAGATGAGGCTGTCCTCTCCCTTCTCTATGTTCTCCTTGTGTCTTCTGAACCTACACTTCCTCTAGATAGTGATGCCTTGATCTCACTGGATTCTGCCTTGGCCTCTTGTTTCCAGCTCTTTGGCTCAAATATAATTATAGGGAAGTATGAGGGTCTTAATCTCTGGTTGACAGGGCTCAGAAGTTATTGTTATCTATTCAATTATCTATTCTTGTTCCCAACCTCCTGTCTGATTAACATGACACTTAGTGGTCACTGACACTCTAGCTTTGGTGCTAGTGTTTTAGGAGAAAACATTTTTGATACATGAAAAACCATTGCCCACAAAATTCTTCCTGAAAATTTTGTTTTTAAAAAATAGTTTAATCTGGATTGTGGCCATGATCATGTATTAAAAACATCTTTCATTAGTGTGGTACATTTATTAAAATTGGTGAACACATTGAAGCATTGCTACTAACCATGGTGTATCGTTTACATTATAGTTTAGACTTTGCACAACACAATTTTATAGGTTTTGACAAAATTTTAAAATCAGTCTGACCTGGTTTGTTAGTTATGATCTAAAAGAGGATGGCCAATAAATGAAAATTGAAATAAAAGATTTACTGAAACCACATGTGCCATCTGGAAGACAGAAAGAATACTCTCAATTTCACCTCTTGGGTATACTAGGAAGTAATATTTGTATCTTTTTAGAATTATTCACAAATTCTATCTAAAATGGTGGGAAATTGTTTAACTTGTTTTGCCATTCTGTTGTTAAAGGTTTTTCCCTTTCATAAGCTAGGAGATATTAAAATGAGAGAAGACAAACAGGAGAGCATAAGGAAGGCTTTATTACTTCATTTTTATAGTTGTTCAGCTTGATATCAATTTAGTTTGTATTATTTAAGTCCTGAAATTAGAATATCTCAGTCTTTCATTGGGCATTATTTGCTAATGTGATTATTATTTATCCCAGTTCATTTAATGAATGACATATTATGGAAGGGTATTTAACTCTTTACTTTCTGTTTGGTCATCACATACTCTATTTACCAGTAGTAACAGTGTGCTGCTTCAGGCCCCACCTCTATTTACGCATCTCCCACTGGAAGTGCCAGAAAACATTTTAAAAGGGCCTCTGGGGACTAACAAACATCCCTGCCCCCACCGTATTCTTAGAGGCACATTTTGTGAAGACAAAGGAGCCTCTTGTGCCCCACTAGAAATAATAGATGACTGCCTCTGGAGATAAAGGAGGAGAATTCTGTTGAAAGATTCCTTTTTAATTATAAAGTAATTATGCAAAGCTAGTCACATTTTAAATGTATTTCCCCCTAAAATGGCTTTTTGGAAAGTTCAGGCAACCCAGAAAAATGTAAACAAAGGAAAATCACCCATTATTATACCTTCTAGAATGGTGACCTGTAACACAGCCCTTGGCCATTATCCTGCCTGGCATTGTTCTTATTCACATGCTTCCCACATACTCCCACTCTGCCCTAAACACATGCACCCTCCCTTCTCGCCCTTCCTCCATTCCTTACTTGTTTCTTTGTCTTTTTACAAAAGGGTATCATATTCTCTCTATATTTGATAGCCTGCACTGTCACTTAACAGTACATTATGGGCAAACTCCTTTGTCAATAAAGTAGTACATACCTCATCATTTTTAATAGTATGCCATTATATGAAGCATCTAATGAATGAGTTCTCTATTTATTTTTAGTTATATACATTATTTTTATTATTGTAAACCATGATGCAGTGAGCATCCTTACATATGCGTTTAATTATTTTCTTAGGACAAATTCTTAGGTGAAATTGCTGAGTCAGAGTGTATTAGTAAAGAGTCTGGCTATTTGTTACCAAATTGCCCTTCAGAGAGGATGTTTAATTTATGCTTGTGCTAACAGTGTTCTAGAGTGCTATAGCCATGCCAACAGTGTTAATCCTTCTTTAAAATTTTGCCAATCTGATAGTTTAATAATGGTATTGCTGCTTTAATTTGCATTTTTGGTTATTTTTGCGCCAGTATAAGAATTTCTGTCTCCTATACTTTAAATGTTGGGTAAATGTTTTGTTTGATTGTCGTGTGATAGTTGCGTTGGGTAAATGAATTGGAACATGTTTTCAAATGTTTATTGGCAATTTTTCTTTCTTCTTTGTGGAATTTCCTGTTTGTACCTTTTATTTATTTTTTTATTAAGATGTTTTCTTTCACTCTTTTAATTGAAAAGTTATCTTTATATATTTAAAACATATACCCTTTGTTATATATGTTACAGATTTAACTGTTTCTAAAATGTTAATTCTACTTATTGTTTTCCAGAATTAAAAAGTTTTGCAAGGTGCTCTTTTTCTAACTTATTGTTCCATGCAGTCATTTGTGAGAAGTACATGCTTGCTGTTGTGACTTGGTTTGTGTATCTTGAAATGATCCATCAAAAGTATTTATACTCTTTCATGTCTAAGCTCTGAATCATCTCTAGAGTATGTTTTGTGTAAGTAATATCAAGGAGATCGCCAACTAATTATGTTATTGCTAAAGCTCCTGTTAACTAGCTTTGTTGTTTGCCGCTAATCCCTTCTTAGCTACATTTCTTAGGCTCTAGGGTTTAGATAAGCAGTGACAAGTAAAAACATAGTAAATGTAATTTCTTTTCTTGAGTCTGCTTTTAATATTTAAATTTAATGTTAATTGAGAAGGAGCAAATTCCATGCTTTTATTTTTATTTATTCCATCTCTACATTATATGAAAATACTCATAATCAGTATCAGTGGCTTAAGATTATCCTTCAGAAAAGTTTCTTAGCCAACTGCTCAAGTATGCCTGGCAGTCAGTAGATTTATAACAGTATACTGAGATTTGAAATACCCATTAAAGAACCAGGACTTTCCATAGTGTGGAAAGGCTTCCCACTGAGTATACTCTTGGTTATGAAAGTGTTACCTTTAAAAATGAGTCATAGTGTAATTTGAACTTTGCAGGTAAATATGTATAAAGACCTGGATTTATATAGTCACTGAGAATTTTGTATATATAATTTGGATCTTTTCCAAGTTAGTTTTGCTTTATAATGCTGACTGGTTTTAGCCATCTGTTTTTACACATATATTCCTTTTAAGACACATTTCATGATTCTTAAAACTTTGATATTCTGCCTTCTATATTCTTGACAACAGTTCAGGGAATTCCCAGTGAGCAAATGGAGTAAGATTTCAAGACCTCAGTGGCTAAGATGGCTACATAGTAAAAATCTCTGAATCAGAGTGAAAAAAACTCACTTGATGTTGTTTTCAGAGCATAATCGTTCCCGTTACTTTTTTTTTTTTTTCAGATCGTGAGAATTGCTGAATTTATTAAATAGAAAAGAGAAATAAACTAGGTATAATTGAAAAATCCAACTTATGATTTAAAATATATGAATTTTTAATGAATTATTAAATGGTTACACTATACTTAGAACCAACACATGTGCTTCCAAGGCCTTGCAACAAAAATGAATTATGTAATCAGGTACAATATGGTTTACATGGCTCCATTTTATGAGTGGAGAAAAGTCAAGTAATTTATTCCGTCATCCAAGGTAAACATAATCAAAGTGTAAAGTTCACAAAGCATAAGTTTCTAATTGGTTGTATAATTGACTTTTTTTCCTTTTTTAAAAAATTTATTGAAGTATATCATTCATACGTAAACATACATAAACAATACATATATATTAATAGTTGTGAACTTACAAAACAAACATGTATAACATCATACAGGGCTCTTATACCTCACCCTAACACCAATATCTTGAATTGTTAAACATTTTTAACTAATGATTAAAGAGCATCCTCAAAATATTACTACTAACCAAAGTATTTTTCCCCTAATACCCTATTATTATTATTATTTTTATATCATTTATATATGAATACATAAACAATAAGTGTATAATAAAAGTTGTAAACTTATAAAGCAAACATGCACAACATCATACAAGGGTCCCATACTTCTACCCACCAGCAACACCTTGCATTGTTGTGAGACATTTGTTACAAATTATGAAAGAATATTGTCAAAATCTTACTACTAATTATAGTCCTTATCTTACACTTGGTATATTTCCCCCCAACCCACCCTATTACTATTTTTTAAATATGTTTTTATGACAAGTTTAAACTTACAAAACAATCATGCACATGTGCAGAATTCCCAAACAACACCCCTCTATCAACATACCACACTGTGGTAGAATATTTGTTACAGATTATGAGATAATATTATCCTATTATTACCAGGTCCATAGCATACATTTGGCATACTTTTCCATATGCCCCAATTATCAACACAGTACATCTTTGGCATAGATGCAAGAATATTACATTATTACTGTTAATGACAGTCCATAGGTCACTCCAGTTGTATTTTTCCCATGCTTCTCCACATTCCCACCACCCTGCAATAGTGTTGTAAATCTGCTCTAGCTCACAAAGGACACTCTTGCATTTGTACCATCAACAGTTCTCATCCACCTCTGGGTTTTCTGTGCTAGTCAGTCTCTAGATTATTCTCTAGCTTTCTGTCAATTGGCATTTACATCCCTAGACTAACATTTTCAGCCACATCCCCATTTATAAACCAGCTGTTACTATAATGTGTTACCATCAACTTTGTACATTTCCACACTTTCGCAGTAAAGCTAATTAAAACTTCTACATACATTAAACATTAGTAGTCCTTCTCAATCCTCCTCTTAACTCCTTTAAGAATCTACCACCTACCACCAGGTCTTGATATTTTCCTACATTTTCTTCTAGAAGCTTTATGGTTCTTGCTTTTATATTTAGGTTTTTGATCCACTTTGAGTTAATTTTTGTATAAGGTGTGAGATAGAGGTCTTCTTTCCTTCTTTTGGCTGTGGATATCCAGTTCTCTCAGCACCATTTGTTGAATGGACTGTTCTGCCCGAGCTGGGTGAGTTTGACACGCTAGTCAAAAATCACTTGACCATAGATGTGAGGGTCTGTTTCTGAACCACCAGTTCAGTTCCATTGGTCTATGTGTCTGTCTTTATGCCAGCACCATGCTGTTTTTAACCACTCTTGCTAGGTAATATGATTTAATGTCTGGAAATGAGAGTCCTCTAACTTCGCTTTTCCTTTTTAAGATGTTTCTGGCTATTTAGGACCCCTTACCCTTGCAAATGAATTTGATAATTGTGTTTTCAATTTATTTTAAAAATGCATGTGGAATTTTTATCAGGATTTCATTGAATCTATTTATCAATTTGAGTAGAATTGACATTGTAATGATATTTAATCTTTCAATCTGTGAACATGGAATGTTCTTCCAATTATTTAGGTCTTTTTAAATTTCTTTTAACAGTGAGTTGTAGTTTTCTAAATACAAGTGCTTTACATCATTGGTAAAGTTTATTCCTGAATATTTGGGTTTTATCTGTCATATTTTATTTTCACCACTCTTTTGACACTTTTAGTTACATTTATTGATAATCTTCATTTCTAGACTCTTTTCCAGACCTCTCTCCTGTTTTTTCTTTTCAGACTGTGACATACCCTTTAGTATTTCCTGCAAAGCCAGTCCCCTGGTTACAAACTCTCTCAGTCTCTGTTTATCTGTGAATATTCTAAACTCGCCCTCATTTTTGCTGAACATAAGATTCTTGGCTGGAAGTTTTTCTCTTGCAGTATCTTAAATATATCATACCACTGTCTTCTTACCTTCATGGTGTCCGATGAGAAATCAGCATTTAATCTTATTGGGTATCCCTTATATGTGATGCATTGCTTTTCTCTTGCTGCTCTCAGAATTTTCTCTTTGTCTTTGGCATTTGACATTCTGATTAGTATGTGTCTCGGAGGTGGTCTGTTTGGATTTATTTGGATAGGAATATGTTGTGCTTCTTGGCCATGGATATCTATGTCCTTCAGTAGAGTTAGGAAATTTTCTACCATCATTTCTTCAAATATTCCTTCTGCCCCTTTTCCCTTCTCTTCTCCTTCTGGGACACTCATGACACATATGTTTGCACATCTATTGCTGTCATTTAGTTCCTGAGACCATGTTCAATTTTTTCCTATTCTTTTCTTCATCTGTTCTTTTGTGTGTTCACTTTTAGAGGCCATTTCTTCAAGCTCACCAATCCTTTCTTCTCCCTCCTCAAATCTGCTGGTATATGATTCCAGTATATTTTAAATTTCATTTATTGTGCCTTTCATGCCAATAAGATCTGCTATTTTCCTATGTATGCTTTCAAATCCTTCTTTGTGCTCATCCAATGTCTTTAAAAAAAATTTTTTTTTTAAAAAAGATACTTGGATTACATAAATGATACACAAAAAGTATAGGATTCCCATATGTCCCACTTCCCACACCTCCCACACCCTCCCACATAAACATCCTTCATTAGTGTGGCACATTCATTGCAATTGATAAACATATCCTGGGCCTTTGCCATTAAGCATGGACCATAGTTCACATTATATTCTACACTTTCTCCCACACAGTTCTGCATATTGTGTGATGATATAAAATGGCCTATATCTGTTGTTGCAACATCACTCAGGATGATTCCCAAGTCCCGAAGAAGCCCCCGTATTACAACTATTTTTCCCTCTCCCTGCCCCCAGAGCCTCCAGTGCCCACTACCTCCACATCAATGTTGTAATTTCTTCCATTACTAGAATCACAAAATGTCTATAGTAGAATACCAGTAAGTCCATTCTAGTCCATAACTCTTCCCCCAATCCCGAGGATTCTGTGATGGTGACGTCCACTCCACCTTCAGTTGAGAGGGGGCTTATATCTCATGGGGAAGATGGATGGGACTATCCTGCCTGCAGCTGCAGACTTTCTCTGTTCCCTGGGATGGCCGTTGTCCATCATCATCTCCCCACCAATTGTCTGGGTGAGTCCAATGAGCTGTAGAATAGGTGTTGCTACTCTGCCAAGGTTCCGGGCCCAGCTGGCACCCAATGTCTTTTTAATATCCTTAATCTCTTTAGCCATCTCATTGAATTTATTGAGATTTATTTGAACATCTATGATTACTTGTCTCAACCCCTTTATGTCATTTGGAGACTTCTCTTGTTCCTTTAACTGGGCCATATCTTCCTGTTTCTTGGTGTGGATTGTAATTTTTATTGGTGTCTTGGCATCTGGCTTACTAGAGAATTTGTTCTGGGTGCAGTTTCTCTCCTTAGTTTAGGGCTTTCTTGCCCTTTCTCTCTTGCTCGTTGTGTAGTAGGAGCCAAGGATGTAGTTGGTGCTGTAAGCTGTGGAGGCTCAAGCTGCCCTCATTGCCCCAGGGACTGATGAAGCTTCTTCCAACTTTCTCCTTTGCCAGGCGTGGGGACAGAGCCACAGCCATGTGTAATAATCCAAGTTGTACAGGCCTAGACTGTAGTTGCCCAGAGAGACTGATGAAGCTTCACGTCCCTTCCTCCCCTGCCTGGGGCAGGGATGGAGCTGCAGGTGTGAGCAGCAGTCAATGCCCTGCATGTCCAAAATGACTGTAGTTGTCCTGGTAGACATCTGACTATTCAGTCTGTGCCAGCTAAATGTACCTGCAGTTACCCAGAGAGGCTGGTGCAGGTCCCCCCCAGGTTCCTTCCTGCTGGAGGTGGGGCTAGGGCTTAGGCTAGAGCTGTAATCCGATCTGGATGGAAAGGTCCTTACCAGCACTGTGATTTCCAGTCCACCCTGCTTCCCCTTGTGTGCCAGGGGCGGAGTTAAAATGGCAGCTACCAACCCCTTTTGACTTGGACAGGTTCAAACTTTAGCTCTTCTTAAGATTATGCTTTAGCCTGCTGAATTTACTAATCAGTAGCTGACATTGGTGCCCAACTGTCTCTTGCTCCCCTGTTTTTGGGAAGTGGAGCTTCCAATTCCAGCCGCGGAACAGCTCCCGAGGCGGCTTGTGCCACCAGTGGAGGATGGGCACTGGCCACTGGGGTGTAGAGTGTTCTACTTAGGAATCTTCTCTGCAGATGGGCAGTCTCCTCCTTCCCTTACTTCAAGGATGTTGCAGGATGCTCTTCTGGTCTCCTGGAGTTACAAGGCAGGTGATTTAGGTACCACTAGGTGATTACTAACTGTCCTATAGCATGAGCTGACTCTCAGAGCTTCTTACTCTGCCACCATCTTGCTGGTTGTCCCGTTCCCTTTACTTTTATAGTGCATCATTGTTTGCAAAGTGCTTGTCCCTATAGTTTTGATTCCATCTTCAGGACAACCTTGAAAGTAGGTGGCATAACCATCACCATCTTTAGTGTTACGGTTGAGAACACCAAGACACAGAGCTTAGGTTACTTGCCCTAACCTGTCTCCTGACTTCTAAGAGAGTTCTTTAGACAGATCTGATCTCTATCATTATTTGATCTTTGCTTCCCAATTACATGGTAAATATCAGAAGAAGTAACTATTGATTTTCTTCTTGTAGCTGCCACACTACCTGTTTCAGGCTTAGCAGAGTTGGTATTCAAATATTTGAATGAATTCTTTTTCCTGTGAAAGGTAATAAGGTAGCTCTATGATAAATAGATTGTGAAAATACTTAAAAATCTTACTCTGGCAGATGCTTTGAAAAAATTCAATGTAGGTGTAGGTCAACAAAATACAAGCAGCTTGATTCCTTGTCAGATTTATTGCAGCAGTTTAACCACAGAGAATAAAGTGGGCAGACACATCTTTTAATTAACCCATGATCATGGACCTTGCTTCATTCGTTAAAGAGATCTCCAGGGGCACCAAAAAAAAAAAAAGTTGTTTCAATTCATTTTTATACTGATTTGTGGCTTGTAAACTTGACTATTCAGGAGCTACCAGACCATAAAATCCAGCCAGTGAGAGTGTTGGAAGTCACCGAGCTCAAAGGTTTATTAAGTGGTGTGAAACTATTGCTTTGTGCATGCGTTAAATAATCGCTGTCAGTGCAAGACTATTAAAAATTCCCGGCTAGTAATAACACGAATAGTACTTTATGGCTTCAAAAGGAGATAAAAGAAATTTCCTAGTCAGCACTTTGCCAATATTGCAGTCTATGTCAGTTTTGTTATTGTGAGGATTTTTTGGCAGATGCTCTCCCTTCTGGCAGCAGAACTCTAATTACCATATAAATTAAGCTGGGACATGAGCTGAGGGCACACAGCCTGTCCCTTCTGCTTGGACCCAGGTTTTGAGGGTTGCAGTGCAAAGCAGGCGTAATGCCGTGGACAGGGCTCCCCGCCCCTTTTCTTCCATTCAAATGGGTTAGAGAAACATTGAAGTAGCTTAGCTGCTGTGCAAACAGAAGGATCCTTTTCTTCTTCTTTTTCTTCTTCTTTCTTCTTCCTTCTTCTTTCTCTCTCTCTCTCTTTTTTTTTTTTTTACCCAGGGTCTTCTTACCAACAGCATTCCACAAATTAGCCTAATCCTTCCTGCTTTAATTCATAGGCGCTAATTACATTTCAGCCTACATACTTATACACTAAATTATAAGTGTTCTTACTTTAATCAGTTGTAACTAGTCCTTAAATTGAGGGTTTAGTGCTTTCTCTTTATAGGATAACAGGCTTTGCTGTGTTATGTGATGGGATTAAACCCTTTATTTAGGATGTGGAGTTGAAGATGTGGCTGATGCATTATTCTAGTCTGAGTGTAATTCAAAACTTTATAATGTCTTTGTAAAAATTTGTAACATGGTGTCTAATGCTTATATAGTTTTGGATGTGAAATGCTATGCACAATTTGTAGGGACTTAATTATAATACAGGTGAATAATGGTTTATGGCATTTCCTACATAGACTGTCTTGCCTGATTTTCAAATAACTCCTCAACCTGGTAATTTAGGGATTAATATGAGGTGGCTGCTGAAGGCCACACAGGTAGTTGGTAGCACAGCTGGTGCTGGAATGGAAGTCTCTTGTCTCCCAGTTGGGGCTTTTCCTTCCCTTGGTATGCTGCTTATTGACTATAGGTCCTCCCCACTGTTAAATCTACATACCTATAAAGTTCTTGATGAAATCTTTTAAAATCAGTGTTCTTTATCTTTTAATTAGACTTTGTAGAAAAGTATCATAATTTGTGGCACTTAAAGAGCCTTCAGTAGAATCTTACATTTCACTGACAGCACAGAAAAAGCAAACTTTATTTTTTCTCTTTGTTGCAAGTAATTGCTGTTCTAGTTCCTTAAAACAATTATGCCTTTTAAAAAAATAACATGGCTTTAAAGTTCTTTAAAGAATGTTTTAAAAATTTGGCGATTATCCCCTTGAAAAATGGCTATTTTTTTTCTGAGTAGAATTACGTAAGAATCAAATTGGGTTGAGAGACATCTCAACTTCCAGTCCAGGGCTGCTTTCCCTTCCCACCCTCCATGAAAAACCTGCACCCATCAGATCTCTTTTGTGATCCTTATCTCATTAGGATTTCTCCTCTTTAACAGATGAGATGTATGGGAAAGGTTTTAATTTGCCAAGATTGGAGACTCTTCCTGGAACTTCTTGAAGACTATCATTCAGCCTTGGGCCATCTCAGGGAGGGCTTCTGGGTAGCTTTGCACGGCCCTGTGCTCTGGCTAAGGAGCAAGAGGCTGAAATCCTCTGTGCTCCATTTGATGAGTCATATGAGCTGGCACATTGCTGAATACATCCAGAAGAACAGGAGACTTTCTCTTTACACAAAAGGCTCTTTTGGGGCACTTTTTCCAGTCTGCCCAAAGGCATCCTCTCTGCAGGTGATACCCTGTCGAAGGGACTCAGACTGGGAACAGCTGCCTCACATCTACCTAGTTACCAAGGTTAGACACCTCAGATCATCCTTGACATTTCTTCGTTATTCATCTCCTAGCAAGTAAATGCAGTGGCTCTTGGTACAATATAAGTTTCTTTCTTTTCTTTGGTTTTCTTCTCTTTCTTATTGAGTGAAATGTCCAGCTACCTAGCGTTTTTGGTGAATATAAAAGGTCACCTTTAAAAGCCACCTTCCTTAAGCACGTGACTGGACTCTATTAATTATGCAAATGTAAGGCAAATAAGTAACTACTACTCTGGGAGAATAGTGGCTAGAACTTGGTGGCCTGTCAAATATCACCACTTCCAGTTGCCAGCACAGGGGCCAAGTGCCCTCCCAGGAGGAAAGGCAACACCTTCACTTTTTCAGCTCAGTTTAACTAGAACCTCTCTGATGGATTGAGGTTGTCTCTCAGAGGTTCCTTGGAAGGAAAGGATTCCAAAGGACCCAAAGGGAGACCCACCATGGATGAAGGAGGAGGCTGGACTGGTGACCCAGGCTCAGCATTGTGGCCTTGGGAGACTCATGGAGGAAGGCTGGGCAGCGCCTGGAAGCCTTTCTGGACTCGGAGCCTGTGATAGTGTGTTGGTTCTTTGACAGAGTATATGAGTGAAGATAAAACAGCAGTACCTTCAGGGCCCAAGTATGAGCACCACTGTGACCTGTGTATGGATCTGCGTCATCAGGGTTCATGACAGCATTGGATAAAAATGACAACACTGTGGCTTTAGCAGGAGCCACAGCAGCTAGAGATATAGGCCTATCTTGGACTGATCAGACTTTTCATTTCTCTTTCAGCCTGGTGTTTGAAAGCAGGTCTGACCACAGAGTTTTTGGACAATTTGGGGTAGGGATGGGAATACTGGATTCTGGGCTTGCTGCTCTTAATATAGCCTTGTGACGTTTCAAGAACAATGAATTAGAAAAATAAGAGACAGGCTTGTATTTTTATCCCACAGTTAGGAAGGGAGTCATATAAGATGATTCTTTTTTACAATTTTTTATTTTTATTTTAAAAGAAGCTTTAGGTTACATAAATGTTACATCAAAAATATAGGAGATTCCATATATCTTACCCCCTATCCCTCCCCTACTTTCCCACATAAACATTTTTCATTAGTGTGGTATATTTGTTACAATTGATGAATTGCTACTAACCATGGTCTATAGCAGGGGTTCTTAACCTTTTTTGTTCCATGGACCCCTTTACTAGTCAGGTGAAAACCACGGACCCCTTACTAAGTCCACACTATACTGTGTATTATTTAATAAATATATCACACCCACACCAACATGTCCCCACAAGAGTCATGTTTTTTTGAATTTCGGTTCAAGGTCACGGACCCCTTGTTAAGAACCCCTGGTCTATAGTTTACATTGTGTTTTACACTTTGCACTGCACAATTTTATAAGTTTTGACAAAATGTATAATGACCTGTATCTGTCATTACAGTGTCATGCAGGACAGTTCCAATTTCCCCGTTACACCTATTTTTCCTCTCCCTCCCCTCAGAACCTCTGGTGGCCACTGCCTTTATATCAGTGATAAAAGTTCTTCCATTGCTAGACTAATAATAAGTCTACTTTAGCCCAAAATTGCTTTCTCCCCTTATGTTTGTTCATTCCTCAATAATTGAGGATTTTGGAATGGTGATGTGCACTCTGTTTCTGATTGAGAGGGAACTTAGTTCCTATGGGGCAGATGGATGGAATTGTCTTGTTTACAGTTGTGGATATGCTCTGTTTTTTGGGATGGGTGTTGACCATCAGATGATGATTCTTTTTGAATGTTTTTCAAATTCTTCCCTGTCTCCCACATTAACTAGTCCCCCTACAGCCAGTCTCTCCAGTCCATTTCAACACTGTTGGAAAAATGATTTTTCTAGAATATAAATATGGTTCTGTCACTCTCCTGCTTAACATCTTATAACATCTTTAATCTTTAGGATAACATCTATAAACCTTTAGATTTCTTGGCCAGGTATATATGGGCTATCAGTCCTTGGTTCTAGCCTCTCTTTTCAGCCTCATCTCTTGCAGTAGCTCCCAATCTGTCCAATGTACCCACCACTGTGAACTACTTGCTGTTTCCTAAATATAACAAAGCTGCTTCATGCCACTGATTCATTGCACAAGTTATTCTTCATATGATTCGTTGCCCCTTGTTTTTCACTTTCTCATTCTTTGAGATTCATTCAAATGTCATCTCCTTTGTGACTTTTCTCCTGCACATATCTTCTTTTTCCTTTGAGGCTGTAGGCAAGGACTATGTCTATATTCATTCATTTCTGAATGAATATACACCTAGCCCAAGCCTGGCGATGGTAGACTCCATTAACTTTGTGAAGTGAAGAATGACTGTGGAGATTAAGTCTTTGGCAGGAATGGGACCTTCCCAAGTACCTCTGAAATCATACTGCATAGCTCTGGCCTCAAAGCAGAATTCAGGGCTTCTTCCCTGCTCTATCTTACTTTTTCTTATTTCCCTTCAAGTATAGGTCAGTATTTAGAAAAAAATACTCCATTCCCAAGGATGAGGAATGCTGTTTTACTTTGAAAATTCTGACATGGCCACATTTTCCAGGGATGAAGCTTTTAGGTATGAATGCATTCTGGTTTTCTCTTTCTTCCTTACACTGGCTAGAGTTTTGTTGGCTTGACTTTGAAGTGGGATGAGGTCTGCCCTGGTCTCTCCTTTTCCTTTTTCCTTATTTCATCCCTCTTTCTCTTCCAGAGGTAGGTAGATCCTGGGGCTACAGCTCTGGCCAGAGGAGGCCTGGTAAGTGGCAGTAGACTTTGGGAAACTATTCTCTTGCTTGTCCAGCTCTGTCGTGCTCCCTTGCTGTTGAACGTGCCCTTTTGTCCCCTTGCTGTGGTATGTTCCCCTGACTCTTAGGTTTGGGCTTGGAGGAAGGTAAGGCAGATTTTTTGTCCTGTTCTGGTTAGGAAGAGTCCTTTCATGGGTTCATCTAAATTTCAGCTAACATTGAATTGTTGTTCTTCCCTTGGTGTACAGTAATTTCCTCAGGGACCAATTAGGGAGTTGACTGAGCCAAGGCAGGTTTTTGTAATTCATCAAAGCAACTCCACTTCAAACCATCTGAATCCATCCCTGAAAGCCTAATACATAGGTGCTGGCCTCCTACTTATAAGGCTGGTTTTGACTGATGGCTTAGATGTTGGTTAAAAAGGGAATGGAAGAGTATATTTTCAGCGTAAGAAATGAATGACTTTAGAAAACCCATATGGGAAGAATAAAGGTAGAAATAAAGTAATAAAGTGCCCAAATGATTCTCAATCTACTTCCAACATTTTCTCTTGGATGACATCAGTGATTGATGCCATTTGGTTGGACATTCAGGAAACTAATCTTTTTATTATTATTATAAATATAATTTGACTTAAGTGTGTCTTTATTTTTCTTATGGGAGTATTTATGGTACACATATTCTAAAAATTATTTTCTCCCTGTAATTGTGCTTTCTTTAATGTATTTATTTTGTGACTAAAAATGGTTGCATCAACGTTGGAACAGACTGGTTTGATTTTGTTATTAGTAGGGACTAGTCTGTCTACTTGGTGTTCAGGAAGCATCACCTATAGCAGAGTAGATAGCTGCCCACTGAATTGGTTCTGGGGTGCTTGGAAGGGTTCTTTGCCCAATGGTACACTCCCTTATGATTCCTTGCACCTGAATTTCTTTAACCTGGTGTGGTTCCAAATTGCTTGGGATTAGAAAACCCTTTTAAGAATCTGATGACAGCTATGCACCTCATTGCCAGAAAAATGTTCATATACATATTCACGTACATATACATGAACCCTAAATTAAGAACTTGTGCATAAAATGGAAGTAAACCTTTCTTTCTACAATTAGAGAAGGTGCAAAGTTGCGGGAAAGATTCCTTTTATGCATGTTTAGAAGATTTTTATGACAAAAAAGAATTAAAATAAATTTGTCTCAGTTCTATATTGTAATACTGGTATAGTATATTGCTCAGGAGAGAGGGAATTAGAATGCCAACTTAATTACAGTTTGGTGAGTTTTTTTAGGTGATTATATAAAAAAACATTGTATGTAGTAAGTTTAGAGGAAGCATTTTTTAAAATCAAGAAATGTTTTCTACCTCTCCCCCCCGCATTTGTTAGCTTTCTTTTGATAGTGAATGTTTTGTGGCTAAGAGACTTCAAAGTGAGTTGGGAGGTCATTCCAGAGGTAGCTTATGTACATCTCAGCAGGATCTCATTGACTGCTAAAGTTGATACTACCCCAAATAGTGGGGCTTCTGAGGGCTCTGGAAAATCCAGACACTATAGTCATGGCAGATAGCTCAGGAGTTTGGTCCCTTGCCAATGAGCCCTACTTTGGAATTTATGCTCCCCAATGTGACAGAGTTGGACTCAGTTGTGGTTTCCCTACATATGGCTCTTCTGTCCTTCTATTTGAACTTATAATTAATACTAAAGTTGGTAGGTGTACGTCCAAGAGACTTAAATCTTTGGTCTGTCCATGTACCAGTTAGGCCCTGAATCTCAATGGAGTTCCAACACCTACTCTCCAGTTCATTGGACTCACCCAGGACAACTAACAAGGAGGAGATGATGGATAACCAACATATCAAGGAACTGAGAGTATCTACAACTGCAAGCAAGAGAGTACCATGTATCGGCTGTATGGGATCAAAGCCCCCCCTTCAATTAAAAGTGGAGTGGGCCTCACCATCCCAGAATGCTCAGGATTGGGGAATGAACTATGGACTAAAGTAGACTCACTAGTATTCTACTATAGACTTATTGTAATTCTAGCAATGGAAGAAATACCATTGATGTGGAGGCAGTGGCAACTGGAGGTTCTGAGGGTAGAGAGAGGGAAAAACAGATGTAATACGGGGACATTTTCGGGACTTGGGAATCATCCCGAATGACATTACAATGACAGATACAGACCATTATATTTCTTGCCATAACCTACAGAATTGAGTGGGAGAGAGTGTCAACTACAATGTAAACTATAATCCATGTTTAGTGGCAATGCTCCAAAATGTGTCTATCAATTGCAATGAATGTACCACACTAATGAATGATGTTGCTAATGTGAGAAAATGTGGGAGGTATGGGAAGCAGGGCATATGGGAATCCCCTATATATTCTCTGTAACATTTATGTAATCTAATTATTTTGTAGAAAATTAAAAAAATGAAAAGAGAAAAAAAAATAAAGTGAATGTTTTGAATTTTGCACTGCTGATATTTTGGAGGAAGTCATAGTCATGAGGAAATATGGTTTAGGGATGAAAGAAATGGTGTGGAGGTGCCATCTAGTGGCCACATCATGTTTGTATTCGTTTTCTTGCTAGTGGAGATGGGGTGTCAGTGGTGGGGTGCCAGTTGTATTGGGATTTCCTGAAGAATCCCTTTAAAATAGAAGTAATGAATTTGATTATGATATTCTTCTCCTTGATAGGGTAACATTTTTATTTCCATTGTCATTAAAATTATTCTCCAGATTCTTTATTTGAAATGAATTTTACTAGTTCAACAGTTTTGTTATTATTTCTTTGAATGTTTTTAGCTAATTATGTCAGCAAAGACTTGAACTAAACTTGAAAATCAGAGCTCAGTCATATTTTGCCATTTTCTTGAAATTATCTCACATGTAAATATACAGAAAACATTTAGAGTCTCTGGAATGTATTGTGGGGCATAATCTAACTTGATGATGGCCAGATGTTGTGAGATTTCATGAAAAACCTTACTTTTAGGATTAATCTCTCTTTTATAGAATGTTGTAGAAGACAAAGGTCAATAGGAAAACTAATCTTTTAGAAAAACAATTTTTTTTCCAAATGAATATTGTTCAGCACGCACAAATCTCATTAGAGAAGACCACCATGGCAGACTTCAATAACTTTTCTTTACCCTTAAACCACATGTAATGCAGAACTATGTCAAATATTGAGGTTTTCCTAAGCAAACTGTTCATGATAGAGTTCTTAAGAATTATCAAAATTCCCTGAGGGCTACTATCTCCTCAGTGACAAGAAATCTTTGAAGGCTTCTCTGCTGTTGGCTTCATGCGTTTGTGTGGAGGAAAGGACTGTCACGGAGATATAATAAAATTAATTTCTCCAGAAGGATTTTTATTTTGCTAGTGTTATTTTGGTATCCATTTTTAGACAATTTTGGCATTCTTCCTTTTTTTAAAAGTTAACATCTGATTAAGTAATAACATTTTGTCTTTATTATACAAGAGCAGTTTTTTCATCATGGAGATTCTCACGGTGGAATTAAATAAAACATTATGGAAACTACAAAAGGGGTCTTAAGAACAATGCAGACTTTTGTTTAAATATTTCCCTAAAGATGCCCTCTGAATTTGCAAAGATAGTCCAGATAACACACACCAGCCATTCAGATTTTAAAGTGTCTACTGTGCATGCCCAATATTGAGCTAGTTGGGCATTGCTAGAAGAATACAAAAATATGATGGAGTCTGGATTATCAAAGTCCTTATGAGAGGCAGTATGAGGCAAGTATGGGGTCAAACTTCTGTGTTTACATCCCAGCTCTGCCCCTTACTAGCTGTATGACCTTGGAGAAGTTACTGAATCTCTCTATGCCTCTGCTTCTTCATCTACAGTGGGGGTAAAGATAATACTTGCATTGTAGGGTTGAATGCCCAAAAGTGACTCCAATAAGGGGAAGAAGAAGCACTTAAAATAGTGCCTGAATTTGTGGTGGGTACTTGATACATGAATTAGCTATTTTCACCCCATCAACTGGTAAGGAAGCCAAGGCTTAAGTCTGGACACAGGAGGACAGTTCAAAACTGTTTTATATCAAGTACGAAATGTGACCACCTTGCCATTATTTACCTAACAAAATAATTATTCACTAATACCTTAATATTAGATTATTTTTCTGAAAGATGTCTTTTTAAAATTGTATTTTATATTAACAGAGAAAAATGGACTTTTTGGTGTACAGTTCTATGAATTTTAACACATGTATGAAATACAGAACAGTTTCATCACCCCAAAGGCTCCCCATGCTACCCCTTTATAGTCATACTTTCCCCACACCCCTAAGAGAATGCCATATAAATGGAATTGTACCCCATGTGTTTTTTTTTTTTTTTTTT
>JAQZBX010016595.1:0-36334 GCA_029593785.1 Cabassous unicinctus | reverse complement strand
GTATTTGTTTTAGCAGCTGGGAAGCTAAGACTCCGCCTGACTTCTCTGCTTCCCACCCAACGTTTAAGGATCAACAGTGATCTAGGTTTGGCAGCCCTTCTAGACATGCACATTGTGGAAACTGGATACCAATGGGATGTATGAGCAGTGTTTGCAAGGATGAGCTAAAGAGCATATCATGGGTAAAATTTTGGAGAATGAAGGTGTGTGCAGCCACGCTGGGCGACATGGTTTGATGGCCTAAGATTGGTGCAAATAGGCAGCAACATTGGGCATTAGCCACTGCCCTCTTTCAGAGGCAACTTCATAAAATGGAAATCCTTCTGAGTTAGGGCGAAGCAGTTCTGTGGAATGGAAGAAGGTGCTAGTCCCAGGACAGTTGAGCCTAGTCCCAGCTCTGCCATGAACTTGCTGTTTGCCCTTGGTTAATTAACTTTCCCCTTCTGATTTTCAGATAGACCACCTAAAAAGCAAAGGAGTTTGACATAATGTATTCACGTTGCTTCCAAGGTGAAAATTCTCTGAACTGAAGGAGCTTACTAGGAATGCATGAAGCCACTGACTTTAAGTTGACAAACCATATGGTGACTCAGATGACAACTTTGAGACAGAAATGGAAGCCAGTTACTCACGTTAGCTGTCCTTCACTCATTTGTTGCTGGTGGCAGCTGCTGTGGCTCCTCAGAATGCTAAGTATAGAATCACCAAAACCCACTTCAAGGTATATACCCAAAAGAATTTAAAGTAGGGACTCAAACCGATATTTGCACACAGATGTTCATAGCGGCATCATTCACAGTTGCCGAGAGATGGAAGTAGCCCACGTGGCCATCACCTGATGAATGGACAAACAAAATGTAGTATATACATACAATGGAATATTACTCAGCTGTGAAAAACATGCTGAGTAATGCAACAACATGGATACATGCAACAACATGGATAAACCTTGCAACAACATGGATACATGCAACAACATGGATAAACCTTGAAGACGTCATGTGAAGTGACATAAGCCAGACACAAAAGGACAAATATTGCATGATTTCATCAATATGAAATAATTAGGATAAGCAAACTCATAGAGTCAGAATCTAGAATATAGGTTCCTGGGGGAAGGAATGGGGATAGGGAATGGGAAGTTGAGCTTAAACTGTACAAGGCTCCTATTTGGAATGATGGATGTGCTTTGGTAATGGATGGTGGTGATGGCATCACAACACTGTGAACATAATTAACAGAGCTGAAATATATCTCTGACTGTGATTAAAAGGGGAAATACTAGATTATATATATGGTAATAGAATAAAAATTTTAAAAAATATCCATGGAACTATGCTATACAAACTGTGAACCTTAAGTTAAACCATGGACTATAGTTAATAGTACAATTATAAAAACTGTTTTAGCATCAATTGTAACAGATGTTCCATACCAATGCCAGGTGTTGATAATGTGGTATGTGGGAAGCCTGTATTTTATGCACGATTGTTCTGTAAATGCACAACTTCTGTAATTTAAAAAATATGGAAAAAATTAACCATTCTCACACACATGAAAGCTCACGGTGACTCTGCCTAAAAGTGCTTCAAACATACTTAGAAACATGAGTCCTAATAAAAAGAAAGGGGCATGGTCTCTTTAAGAAGTAGATTTGGCAAGATGTGAAATGGGCCTGTAGAATATAATTGAACTTAGTACTTGGTGCAATGTAATTTTTCTACAAGCTTGAGTTTCAAAGGCGATTGCGTTGAGTAAGAGTGCTTGGCAGTGAAACTGCTGCTGGACAAAGGACAGTGACCCTGTGGCTGGGTGGGCCGTGCAGTGTCTTCTGCTCTGGAAAGCGAGGCTGAGCGAGGTCACATCAGAATGAACTCACGCCCTCCACTCCAGATCCAACCTGCTGCCAGACCCCGGCTTATATTTTAAGGCAAATTTGTAACATATGGGGTTCAGAGTAAGGTAAGTGCTTATTATTTTAATTTAATCAGTACCAGAGAGATCACATAATTTGTCAGCTATTCTTTAAAGAAATTACATATCACATTTTGTTATTTATCTCATAACCTGATCATATTCAGTTTCAAATCGAGTGAAATATGAAGCCCTCTGGAACTGAGATGATATCAGTCATCTAGAGCTGAATCTTACTTATACCACCTTTGATACTTTTCAGAAGAAATTGAGGTATAAATAAAATTACAGAATAAATGTAACGTATTCTCTCTCTGTCACTGTGTCAAACAAACATGGTGGGAGAGAGTCTTCCGCCTTGGGTTTGGGATGGTCAGATGAAAAGCTTGGGCTCCAAGGCCTTTGAGGTTTGATGAGAGGTGATGGGACAGCTTCAAGCCTGACCACAGCATAAAGATGCGGTGGACAAAGAAGATAAACAGGTTCCAAGAATGAGCTCCGATTTGGAAATCACAGGGCAAACGTTCCAGCTTCTGGGTTTGCTCTGCATTCAAGATGCTTCTTGTGTGGACAGCAACCTGCTCAGGAGCAGCTTTAGGGACCAGGTCATTTAAGGATGGTTGATAATTCTTCCAAGCACACAAGGAGAGAGAGAAAGAGTGTGTGTGTGTGTGTGCGCGTGTGTGCTGATTCACACATAGGCAGCGTATTTGTATATGTGAAAATGTCTGTTTGCAACACCTATGTGTAAGTTGAGACACACATATAAATCTGTTTATACCTGCTATGTGGTCAAAACTATAAATAATCATTTCCCTCAAGGTGACTTGGTTTTTCAGTCCCGTTTTTTTTCCAGAAAAAAAAAGACTAAATTAAAACAACTTTCAAGCATGTTTGAACTACTCTTTATTGATGATACAGTACAATAAAACAGAAGAAGCTAATGCTAAGAAAAACTATTAAAATGCCTGATTCAGTAACTACACTAATCATGGCCACCAGTTAGGACGTGGCCTGCAATCAGACCACTGTGCTTCACAGCCCAGCGGGGCCATGTGCTTGCTGTGTGTCCACGGGCATGGCACTGCCCCTGCTTGGTCCTGGGCCATCCCACTCAGAAATGAGCCCAAAACTCCACCCCTAGCAGGGCTTTGCCGAGGGCCATGGGGGATAAGGAATGGGGGACAGTGGGGTGTGGTGGTTAGGAGCTCATGCTACCTGTATCTCCACCCCTTTTTGGCTCTTGAGTTTTTGGGGCCTCAGTTTCCCCATCTCTGAAATAGGGCTGACAATACCTACCTCATGGGGTCATCAGGAAGCTTTTAAAAGTTAATTTAGGTAAGCAAGCTGCTGGCCAGCATTATTCACAAACCATGGAGAACCGTGGGCCGTGGGTCCTCATTAGCTTCCTAGGATGGAAGTGGCCTTCGCGCTCCTATCTGGGGCTTGGAGAAAGGGGGCAGTGGGAGGACAGGAGGGAGGGCAATTGATCTTTCCTCCCAGTCCCTTAACAAAGCTTCCCGAGCTGCACAAGCTCCGTGAAGCCTCTTGCTGTCTTCCTCTGCAGCCCTCCCGCCTCTGTGCCGTGACAGGAGGGCATCATTATCTCTGTGAGGGCAGTTAAATTACACAAGGAGAAAAATTCACCCCGCGGCCATCAGTTTTACTTTTGATCCTTCTCCTCAGGTTGAAGCTTCCTTCCAAAGTCACTTAATTTTTTTTTTAACCTTTAAATGGAAGTTTTATGCAACAGACCATGTTCCCTATTTGAATGATTTCTTTTGAGACTAGATAGCATTTCTGCAGTTCACCATCCAATAAAACATTAACTTGAGCTTTAGAGAGTGTCTTCAGATGTCCAACATGTCCCCGCCAAGCCCTTGGGAGAATGGCTGTATTATGAATCTGGAAGGGAGCAGAGCGACAACGGTTCCTGCTTCCAATTAATACGCTCCGAAGGCAGAGGGCTAAGGAGCTCCTTCTTTCTCTGAGCTGTGTGCTCCTTGGTGTGGGAGGAAGCCACACAGGAGAAGAAAGGAACCCAGTCCCTGATCTTCATCATGACATGGATCCTCAGGAGCTTCACAGGTGTCACCCAGTCTTGGATCGAGTCCCGGGTCCTCTCTTTGACACCTGGGGGATGTTGGATGAATTATTTAACCTCTAAAAGACTCAGTCTCCTCATGTGTCATTGTGAGAATTGAATGGTCTGAGACTATTATGGTTTGAAAAATTAGTTAACAGTTTTTGAGAACTCCCTAAGTTCTAGATCCTACGCTGACTGCTTTAATGCACATAATCTCTTTCAATCCTGTCTCTTTCTATGTGGCAAATGTCATCACCATTCCCATCTTGCGGCAGGCGTTAGCAAGATTTAGTAACCTGTTCAAGCTTGTGTTGCTTTTAAATCCAGATATCTGTGCTTATTATCACACTTATGTATTTCCTATCTCTATGTGTATGACATAGGGACATAGAGAGCAGAGCATGCCATAAAGGAGATGGTCAATACATGACACCTCTTTCTCTTCCTCTGCTCACTTGCAGGCAATGTCTGTTGAGGGCTTTTTATTTTTCCTGGCAGGAGGTGCACATTCAGCACACATGTATGGGAAGTCAAAATATAGAATCCTTCGTGCCTTTGGGAACATTCGTCAGCCTGCGATGGCAGGTTGGTGGATCAATATCCCAGCTCCCTTGTTCCCGGTTGGGAGGGTGTGTAATTTGGGGGCATGTTATATATTATATATCGTCTCCCCGTGTTCCCCAGTGGGATTGAGACCAATTTCTCTGCCAGTGCTTCCCAGGATCACCTGCCAAACCTTGTTTCGAGGGTCGCTTCTGCAGGAACCCAAGCCAAACCTGAGACTCCAGAGGGCTCTGGCAGAGTCTGGCTGCTCTCAGAGGCCCTGGCAGTTGGCCCAGTGCCTGGTACAGAAGAGGTAACAGTGAGTGCTGCTCCTGGCAGCAACACAATGTCGGTGGAGAGCGGGCAGGTGCCTGGGAGTCAAGTCTTGGCCTGGACATACGCTGACTGTGACCCTGTACAAGTTGCATTTCTTCTTTACTCCTTGGATTATTCGTGAGGATGACAACCCTCATGGAGTTATTTCTGGGCTTGGCTAAAATTCACAGACAGCACCCAACATGAAGTGGGCACTCAGTTTGAGGGTAGTTATGGCAACACTAGGCAGAAGGTTTCTGGGGCTCAGACTCCCAACTTGCTTGCCCACTCGGCATGTCAAAGCCCGTGATGCAAAGGGGTCAGCAGTAGTAGAATGAACTATTGATGGCATCCCTCAAAAGGGCGGCCTGAGCATCTGTGACTCGAGCCAGACGCCGCTGCTGAATTGGGCCACTTTTGTTAGCGACTGCTGCCGATGGGCATCCTTGGCAAAGAGGTGAAGGAGGTAAGGGAGCAAAACCAAAACAAACACAAAACTCTGAGTTCATTCTTTGAGAACAAGAACTGAGTGTCTTTCATCTCAAGCTTGGGAATGGGCTGTAGAGGCCAGCACATTTTGTTTTGTTCCAGCATCAACAGGTTACACAAAAGGCACTTGATGGGGAGGATAAACAGACGCAAATGCCCCAGCTCTAGGGTGGGCTTGCCCCCCGGGACAGGAGCCCTCAAAGCTGGGCTTGCTGGACATGCCCCACCGTCCTCTGCAGGCTTAACACCCAGCCCCCCACCCGCGGCCTCGCTGAACGTGTCCCTAATGCAGGGAGAGAGGGGCTGCCTCTCGGGAGGCAAGGGGCCTCGGCCCGGGCCGCTGTGTCAGGGTGACTTGTCCTAAACTTTTATTCTGAGAGGCAGCAGTGAGGAGAGGCAACCTGCATCGCCTGGACATTATGCAGATTACCTGGTAGAGCCACAGTGAGTAGCCAGCTTATTTTTTTATTGAGTTTGGGCAACATGATCTGCCTCCAGGAAAACTAAGCTGTCAGGATAGCTCAGGGTGCCTGAGTGAAAGGTAGGGACAAGGCTGTCAGCTTAAAGGGCCCCCGCCTTTGGAGCCTGGTGAGCACCGAGAGAGTATTAATTGCATGCTAAATATTGGGATTTAAGTAGCCTGCACAGCAGGAGACGGAGCCTCAGAAGGAGGGTGTTACTTTCTCTCCACACTGGTCTCTGTGTCTATTCTGGGTTTGTGTGTCTCTGAGTTTGTGGAGACTCACGAGGAAGGAACCAGCGTTTGTTGTGTAAACTGCTCTGCTCCCGGGAGGCCTCTCGCTTACTGCAGCAACCCCTTGACCTCCCTTTTGTCCTCAGTGCAAGAGTGATGCCCTGGGGATTTCACACTGGGTCCCGGCTGGTTCTAGGCCCTTTCCACGCCAACGGAGCGACACTTCAAACTTCAAACGTGCAAGTTAGGTCACGTCGCTCGTGCTTACAGTTCTCCCACCTCTGGGTAGAGGCCAAAGGCCCTGCTGCACCGACTCTGATGAAACCCTGCCCCCATCAGTCCTTCCACCAGCGGCTCCAGTCCCCTCGCTGTTCTTCACCTACACCCCACACGGGTGCTTTGCCATGCGCCCTGCCTGGAGGGCCTTCCCCGGGGGCCGCGGGGCTCTCTCCTTCCCTGCATTAGTGGCCGCCGAGTGTCCCCCGCCCAGGGCAGGTGCTCCAGGGCCCCTCTATCCCCACCACTCCTTATCTTTCTTTTTTTGCCCGTTCATCACTACCCGGCTTCCTTACACAATGATTTAGTTTTTCTTATTGTTTGTCCCTTTGCCATCTCTGTGAAAGTGTAAAAAATCTTTTTTTTCCTGAAGAAATCTTTATTACTTTGTTCAGTCACTTGATTTTTCCATTTACTAGGAATTGCCTGGGCATCTAGGTTTTCTGCTAGGCTCAGTGCTAGGCTCTGGGATGACAGAAATAGGCGTAACTGCAGCCGCGCCTCCAAGAAGCCCAGGTTCTAGTGAGCAGTTCGGACACAGACATGGAAAACCTCTGTGCAGTGTGGAAAGTGTTGCGATGGAGGTTCTCAAGCCGGGCAGACTGCACGGCGGAAGCGTACTCATTCGGCACTGCGGGAGAGCAAGTCCAGGAAGGCTTCTCTGAGGAGGTGAGCTTGGCCTGGAACTTGACAGATGGTTTGAGATTCCCCAGGCGGAAGGGGGAGCCTGAGTGGGGCCCGTAACCTGCACAGAAGGATGGGTATAAGCAGGGGTAGGTAGGCCTGGGGCAGAGGGGGCACAGAACAAGGCTTGAAAGGCAGGCCCCGCATCTGGTGCTCAGGAGCTGTGTGGACCCAGTGCCGCCTGGGTCTCCTGCGCCTCTGCCTGCCCATCTGAACAATGAGGGGTTCTGTTCCTCGGTCTCCCAGGGCCCCTCCAGCGCAGGATTCAAGGACCTGGGCTGCTGGGAACAGCTGGGTGCCAGGTGGCCCAGGAGGCAGGCCCTGCGTTCCTGATAAATGCAGAACAGCTGAGCATCCCTGGCCTTTTCCTCCAGCCACGTTGTCCACACAGGCCTCCCTTTGGCAGAAAAATCAGCTTTAATTCTCTGGAGCTCTGGGGACTTGGAGCTGTTCATAAAGCCTGCCCCTTCCTCCCCTTCCATTCATTAATTATTGTGGTCAGAAACTTGTATTTATCAGGCCCTGAGCACAGGTTTTGGGGAGAGATAGACCCATCTAGAGTGTCGGGAATCTGATACAATTGGAGTCCTAGCAGAGTTCCCGACCACAGACAATAGTTAATTAGGAATTTGGGGCCTGCGAGACAGAGATGGTTGATAAACAGCTCTAAGCATTCTTATCTCCTCTACCAACCGAGCTGGTAGCCATCCCACGCCAAGCTCTACCCCCACCCCGAGAATGAGAGCGGTTTCTCTGTGTTGTGCCCAAGACTTGATCTTCCTGAGAGTTGAGATTTGCGAGGGCGCCTCAGGCCAGTTGGGGCCAGGGCGGAAAGTGGCTTGGTCTGAAGGTCTGTTCTCCCATCTCCTCTCATCCAGACTCAGTTTCCTCCACTGTCAAGTGGAGCTGTTAGCAGAGTTCCACCTGGGTCACAGGTGATTCAGTGAGGCCATGGAAGGAAAGTAGCCAATGGCAAGTTTGCAGAAACCCTCAAGGGTGACGCCTCCAGGTCATTCCCTCCTTCTTCCTTTCTCCTTGGGATCCTTGCACCCTTAAATTGCCCGGGGACTCCCTTGGAGATCATAGAGAAGAATCCATCTCTTGTCCCTTGTTAGAGACTCATTCAGCAGGCACTGAAGCAGCCTGACTTGCCTGATTGGCTTCCAGCAGCTCACAATCCTGTCCACGTTGGCTTGAAAAAATCCTGCCTCTCATTGCCTGCCAAGACCCAGGAGAGAATCAGACTGCGGAGTTTCCCAATGTCTTTTACATGTAGGCCCAGGAAGAATAAACTTGAAGGGGAATGATACACATTTTGGAGCCCTGGGAAATTTATGACTTCAGAATTGAGAAGGAAAAGGAGAAAAAAAATCCATAAAACTCTGGTTGAGTGAAAAGTCCTAATTTTTTCCCCCTCAATCTTTCTAGAAACATCCCAAAAGTTGAATGCCAGCAGCTCCAAGGAATATTAACGAAAATGGTGACGGAAGTAGTTTCTTTCTTTTTGTTTGTTTGTTTGTTTGCTTTGGAGTGGCAGAGGGTTTTGGAAGATGGAGAAGCCAGGGTCGGCAACATCGGAAGAAGACAGTAAGTAGCCTTGGCGGGTGCTCGGGGGTCTGGAGGGAGTCGGCCCAGCTCAGGCAGCCTCGTGCTGAGCCTACGGGTTTTGGTGAGTTAGCTCAGCTGGCAGTTGAGGGCCTGGAATACCACGGGGACGAGGGACGAGATATGCCAGGAGCCCGCTGAAGAGGGAGCAGGCCAAGCTCAGGACAGTGCCCCGGGAGCATGCCGCTCATGGGCCTGGGCCCCGGACCCCGGGCAGAGGCTGCTTTGGGGCCAGCAGGCCTGGCTTTGGATCTGGCTCCATCCCTCACCAACCCCAGGATGCCGAGCAATCGGGTGCCCCTCTCTGAGCCTCAGTTTCCTCGACTGTACACCCTAATGATAACACCTGCTGCCTGGGGTTGTGGCAAGACTTTATGGGCTCCCAGCAGCCCGGCTGCTAGCAGGCAGGAGGCCTCGGCTCAACGGCGGAGGAGGAGCCATGTTCCCAAGAAGCTTCTGAGCCTGGCTTTGAGCAGAAAAGGGTGTTCTCCCCGCTGGAGGCCGCCCGCTGTCAGTAAGCCTTGCCGACCCTGACTCCTCTGCCTTCCAGAACACTCTAGAGCCCAGATCTAGGCCCTCACCTCCCCCAACCAAGCTCCCAGCAATCTCTCGGTCCTCACGAGTCCCTCCCCACAGACACAGGACACCCCTCCGTCGTGTGGCTCAGGGCATTGCTTTTTATTCTTAATTTTTAAAAATGTAATTCTCCAATTGCTGCTTTATTGCCCCCCCCCCCACACCCACACATCTAGATTGTAAGCTCCATGTGGGCAGGGACTACAGTTCTCCAGCCTCCCCTGACCCTGCCCTGACTCCCCTCACAGTCGCAGAATGCTGCCCTCCGTAGCACCTGCTGAGCTTTCTCCCTTGCACGTGGGTCCCCTCAACCTAGAACCCACCCATTGTGCAAATGAAGGAATCAAGAGGCAGCATGAAAGATTTGTCTAGACTAACGTCAAAACCCAAGTTTCCTGCCCCAATCCAGGGCCCTTCCCTTTCCACCAGAGGACTCTTATTCGGCCTTCATGCCGCATGCCTCGGTGCCCGCCTGGGTGACCCTGGACAGCCCCTCCCACCACCTGGAAGTTGAGAGGTGCAACCCGAGGGTCCCCTTACCCTTTCAGTAAAACATACTGTAAAGTGGTGCAGTTCCCTTCTTCCTGGGACTGTCAGCTCATTCGTCTCACTGTTTCTGGCAACTTGTTTGCTTCCTGGCACAGGTCCGACCTCAGTAGGCCTTTGCTGATTGAATAACACCAAGCAGGAATGCTCAGAGCATGTTTGCTGAATTACGGAATACCAAATCCTCATTTGTCTCTCCTAAATACCCCGAAGAACCAGGGAGGGTGGGGATTCATCTCCATTGAACAACGTTAAAAACAGACGTTTGGAGAAGTCGAGCAACTTGCCCAGGAACTAAGCGCTGGGGTCTGGGGAAGACTACCAGCTTCCCAGACCTCATGCTTGCACAACGATGATGGACAGGCTGTGGGCTCTAGGCTGAAGCTGACTGCGAACATGGCCACTACTCCTGCCCTACCATCTCTCTCTTCTCCTCCATGGTGACCACTGGAAGTTCTTGAATTTCATGCTAACATGTGGCCAAGCCGATCCCTGGCCTTCCTGGACCTGCCTGACCCCGTCCATGTTCCCCTCTACCAGGCCTGCTCTGGGAATGACTGTCCAGGGCTGAGACAGCTAGAAGAAAGGGTTGCATGCTCACCCGCGCTTTCCAGGGAGCATTTGATATTCATGCCAGATGGGGGAGCCTCCTCACACCCAAGCTCAATTTAGGAGGCCACACGGGGCGTTTCCGGGCAGATGTTGGCCTGTGGCCATGGACGTCCACCCTGCTGGGCCCCCATGCATCTGTCCCAGCTGTATCAGAGCTTTAAACTCATCCACAAGAATGTCTCTCTCAGCTCTGATTGGCTGCTAGTGACATCATAGGCATTTGGGGGAAGCGATTTTATTGCCTACTCTGTTATATATGTGATTAATAATATATGATTAATAAACATTGGGCAATCAAATTAATTATGTCATCATAAATGCAGATTGGTTGGCAAAATATTTTGAAGATGTGAAGTTCAGTCAAGTAAGACCTGATTAGAGAGGTAACCCACGCATTGCTCAAATGAGACCAGGAGCCAGCATCAAAGTTTTTTGGTCTAAATTAATATCAAAGCTCAAATTTTCTGGCCCAGTCCAGGGCTCTTCCCTGCGAAGATTTTCCAAGAAGATGGCGTGATTTTCTTGGTGTCAGCCTGTATAATGCAGCACTTTACTTCGGCGTGTCTTTGAGGATTTTTTGTGTTTTTGTTTTACAGAAGACAAACATGGATTCTTTTAGTGAACTTCAGGACATTGTGGGGCGGGCATGGCTTGGGACTATTTCTAGGCCTTTCGCCTAGGACAAGTCTGTTTCCCACATTAAGCATGAATGTCTTCTTCCTTAAAATAGAATGAATGACAACTATGTGAGGGGGACATAGATGCTTCCATCAGTCCAGCAAAATGGTTCATTGGGGACCAGACGGGGTGATGCCTTGCAAGTTCACACAGGGAATAGCTGGCAAAGCCCGGGTGAGCTGAGGTTTCCTAATGCCCCGCTGGTTCTTTCTTCTTTATCAGGCAACCTCTCCATCATTAGCACATCTTCTCCTCTTTGAGATGTTTCCTTCCTCTACCTGTCAACAATGATTGCATGAAGGAAAAGTCCCCTGAAACAGATACAGGGGATCTGGGCTCTACAGTTAGATCTACCTATTTACATGTGTGGATTTAGGCTTTGGCACAGCTTTCATTAAACATGCATGACTTAGTGCCTGTTAAACATCAAGGACTTCACTGGGAAATGGAGAACATGAATGGCAGTTTCCCCAAAACAAAATCTATCTATTGTTTACAAAGGATACATCTAAAATGTAATGATGAAGAATGTACAAAAGAGAAAAATATGGAAAAATATATTCCAGACAAATACTAATCACAAAAATAGATATTTCAGTTTAATATCAGAAAAACAGATTTCAAGTCAACAGTGGTTATTAGGGATCTGGAAGATTGAAACCTATAATAAAAGGAAAACTGCTTTATCAATATATACAATAAACATGAACCTGAATGCAACTAACATAACTACAAAATATATAAAGTGGAAGTTTACAGAGTTATAAGGAGAAACTGACAAATCCGTAATCAGAGTAGGATATTTTGATAGACTTCTTTTGAAGGTGCATAAAAGAAACATAAAAAACTTAGTAAGGTGTAGGAACTTGGAGTAACCACCTAAAAGCTTAAGTTATATATAAAATCCTGAAAATCAAAGAGAATACATATTCCTTAAGAATATCCACATGGTATTTATAAACATTGATGATGTATTAAGCTGTCCTAGAAGTCTCAACCAACAAAGAATTTATAGAAACTAGATGGTGGTCTCTAAACATATTGCAAGAGAATTAGAGATTAATGATATAAAGACATTTCCTGATCCTATCATATGTTCAGACATAAAAAAATAGAATAATTAAAAAAAATAAGCCTTAATAATTTGCAGAAAAATAAGAAGACATAATGTAAATAACAAATTATTTAAAACAATAAAATCAATACAAAAAAATCTGTCGGGTGAAATTAAAGTGTTATTTAGGTGGGGATTGTGACTTTAAAAGCATATATTAGGAATTATAAATGTTTAAAAATTAATGAAGTAAGCACTTAATAAAGTAGATAAAGAGCAATAGAGTAAGCCTAAAGATAGTCGAAGCTAAGATATAATAAAGATAAAATCAGATATTAAACTAAGAGAATCAATGAAACCAAAGCTAATTCTTTAAAAGACTATTGAAACTGACAAATTTCTGATAAGATTAATTGGGGGCTTGGGAGAAAAGTCACAAGTGAAAATATTAGGAATGAAAAAGGTTTATAACAAACACAGTAGATATTTCTATGAACAACTTTATCATATTATATGTGACAATATGATGAAATATATAATTAGCTAAAGTATATGACTGTCTATAATAGAGATGAGAAGAAATAATATATCTGATTGAACCAATTACTATAAAAATAATCTTACTGGTATATAGATTTTGTGTATAATGCATCTCCTCTTGATAGACACAATGTTTAGTTTGTCTTATAAATGAGCTACTCTAAACTACCAAGGTACAAATAAACTGTCTTTTATAAATTGTTTCTGAGTAAAGTAAAAGAATGAAAGCCACCCAACTTATTTTGTGATAATAGTATTCATTGATTCCAAAACCAGAGAAGGACAGAGAAAGAGGAGAAAAATTGTACATCACTTTTACTGAGATAGGGGTGAAAATCTTAAATAAAATATTAGCAAGTCGAATTCAGTTGTGTGTTGAAATAATACATGCTGGATTTAATTCAGAAATGCAAGATTTGCTTAATACCATAAATTCTATTCAAATTAACCATAGTGTCAACAATTTAAAGGAAAAAAATATGTAATCATCTCAACTGATGCAGAAAAACTATTTGCTAAAGGTATAAAGTTCAATACACCTTTATGATAAAAGTTTTGATAAACTAATAAGAAAAACTAAGAAGAAAAAGGAAAAGGTATCTATTAACAAGATAGACCATAAAAGAGGTATCTATACATTTAAAAGTTTTAAATAATACAAAGTATGTTCTCAAACCAAGCCAAAACCAAATTAGATATCAATAAAAGAAAATATCTAGAAAATTCCCAAATTTTGGGGAATGGAATAACATGCTTCCAAATTTCAAAAAAATTGCAAAGAAAACTAAAAGTTATCATAAACTGAATGAAAGTGAAACCATAATATATAAAAATTTGTGGGATATCATTAACAGTGCTTAGAAGGAAATGTTTAGCAATAAACAGTGATAATAGAAAAGAGAATAGGTTTCAATGATCTAATCTTACAGAAAAGAAACTCAAGCAACAACAACAAAGCAATCAGAAGAAAGGAAACATTAAAAGAGCAGAAATCAATGAAATAAGAAACAAGAAAACAACAGGAAAAAAAATCAGTGAATTCAAAATCTGGATCTTTGAAAAGATTGATAAAATAGATGACTCTTTTGACAAGCTTATCAAGGTAAAAAGAGAGAAGACACAAATGATCCTTATCATGAACAAACCATGGAATTCCTACCAATGTTGCAAGTATTAACTGGACAGTAATGAGATATTATGAATAGTTTTATTCAAGAAAATGTAGCAATTGAGATGAACTGGACAGTCGTTGAAAGTTTTTGTCTATAATGTATCAAATTTACACAAGAAGATAACTTCAAAATCCCTGCATCTATTAAAGAAATCAAAGGAAATTACCTCAGCCTGATAAAGGGCGCCTGGCAAAAACTTAGAGCTAACATAGATTTAATGGCAAGAGACTGAATTCTTCCTTCCTGGGGAAGGAGGCACACATATCTGTGCTCACCAATTGTATTGAATTTTGCACTGGAGGTTCAACTTCTGCAATCAGACAAGAAAAAGACATAAAGGATATCCAAATTGGAAAGAAAGATGCAAAACTGTCTTCATTTACAGAAAAATTGTTGTCTATATAGGAAAATCCTAAGGAGTTTAGCAAGGCCATTAGACAGTGTCAATATGCAAAATTCAAATGTATTTCCTATACTAGCAATGAATAATTAGGAATTGAAATTAAATAAACAATACCATTTATCAGAACATCAAAAATATGAAACAGGGATATATGTAACAAAACATTTGTAAGATTTGTATATTAAAACCTATAAAACACCTTTTAATGAAGTTAAAGAAACCTAAGTAAATAAAGAGATAAAACATGTTATGGATTGGAAGAGTCAATATCACTAAATTTAATATCCCTAAGTTCAACTATAGATTCAATAAAAATCCTAATCTAAATCCTATCAGGATTTTTTTTTGGTAGAAATTGGCAAGCTGTTGCTAAAATTTATATGGAAATGCAAAGTACTTAAAAATAATTTTGGGGAAATTATAGTACCTGATTTGAAACACAGTAATCAAGCCATTGCTTTTTGGGCATAAAGACAGACATAATAGACCAATGAACAGAATAGAAAGCACAAAAATAGACCATTACATATATGGTCAATTAAATTTCAACAAAGCTGCCAAAGTAATTCAAAAGGGAGAGAATAGTCCTGTCAACAAATGGTGCTGAACAATTGTATGCCCATATTAAAGTACTGATGCTCAACCTTTCTCTCATATTACATACACAATCAATTCAAAATGAATCCTGTATTTAAATGTAAAAGCAGCTAAAACTGTGAACCTTCTAGATAGACACACAAGAAAAAAAAATCACTGTGACCTTGATGTAGGCAAAGATTTCTGAGAAAACAAGCAACATGGATTAAAATAAATCATAAGCCAAATTTTTAATAAAAATTAAAAACTTTTGCTTTTCACAAGACAATGATGAGGAAATGAAAATGCAAAGCCACAGGCTGAGAAAAATCTGTTTGCAAAACAGATCTCGTACAAAAGGCTTTTATTCAGAATATATAAAGAGCTCCTGCAAATCAATAAGAAGAAGAAAAACAACCTGATTTTTTAAAAAATGTGAGTATAAGAATTAAGAAGACTATCACTAAAGAAGATATAGGGATGGCAAATAAATGCAGAGAAAGCACTCAAAATCATTTGCCTTTAGGGAAATACAAATTGAAATGTCAGTGAAAAAAACAGCGCACTCTCCTCAGAACAGCTGGATTTAAATGACTCACTGGCGAGGGTGTGGAGGAACTCAGCACTCATACATGGATATTGAGAATGCAAAATGGTATGGCCATCCGAAAAATAACTTGGTAGCTTTCTTTCTTAGTAAAGTTAGACATATTCTTACCGTACAACACATCATTCTATTCATAGGATACAGTTACTCAAGATAAGGAAAAATGAACATCTACACAAAGACTTGTATTGAGTATTCATAGTAGCTTCATTCAAAATTGCACAAAATTGGAAACAACCTAAATATTCACCAAATGGTGAATGGATAAACAAGACAAATTGCAGTCTATTCACACAATGGAATAGTAATTCAAAAGAACATGCTGTTGATACATGCGAAGTTATCAAGGAGCCTCAAAACCGTTATGCTAAATGAGGAGGCCCAGTCGCAAAAGGCCATTGCATGAAATTTAAAAAAACCTGAAGCTATATTGAAGGAAGCATATTAGTGATTGCCAAGGGGCAGGTGAGAGGGGTGACTGCAATTGGGCAGGAGCGACAGTTTTGGGGTGAGGGAACTATTCTATTTCATGATTATGACTATGTATATTTGCCAAATTCATCAGATTTTACACTTAAAACTGGTGAATTATATCTCAATAAATCTGATTAAAAATAAAAACCCAGAATAAACACTTGAAAGACAAGCCAAGATCTGTGTTGGGGATTGAATCATAACCCCCCCCCCAAAAAAAAAGACATATTCAAATCTTATATTAAACAGGAAAATATGTAACAAAATATTTGTAAGTTCTAAAACCTAGAAAACACCTTTTAATGAAGTTAAAGAAACCTGATGCATTTAGCAAATATACATAGTCATAATCGGGATTTTCATTCACTCTGTCCTTGAATTTAGGGATATTAAATTTAGTGACACAGACTCTTCCAATGCATAACATGTTTCATCTATTCATTCACTTCGGTTTCTCTAACTCAGCGTTAAGAGCTGTTTTCTAGGTTTCCGGTGAGGCCCAGTTGGATCAGGCTAGGCCTTACTCCGAGTGACTGGAGGCCTTATAACTTCCAGAGAAGGAATTTGGATGTAGCCTGTCAGAAGCCAGAGGTCAGGGAAAGCCACAGAAAGAAACCTCGTGACAGAGCCACACGCGCAAGCTAAGGAAACCGAGGGCGGCGGCAGCCAGCGCCGCAGTGCTACTGACTCCAGGAAGAGGCTTGGCCCGCGGAGCACTGGATTTTGGATTTTCTACCTCCAGAGCCCTGAGACAATACATTCCTGCTGTTTCAGCCCTTCGTGTGGTGTTTGCCCTGGCAGCCCCGTCAAGACAGGCTGGGAGAAGGTGTTTGCAACGTGCTTCAGTACCCGGGATTAGCACGCTGGAACCAGAACAGGCCGTCTTTTCCTCGAGTGCAATCAGGAAGACATAAGCAAAGCAGGAGAAAAGCAGACACTCGAGGTTGTGAACACAAGAGGAAACACCAATGGAGAGTGAACACGTTGTCATTATGGACCAGGGAAATACAAACTGAAATAACGCTGGACATCATTTTACTCCCGTCAGGGGGACTAACATGAAAAAGATGGTAATACCAAGACCCAATGCCCTTTTCTAGAAGTAAATACTGTGTCAACTCCTGTATACAGATGAGCGTGGGGGCGTAGATAGTCCTTCTTCTGGCTTTCTGGCAGCTGTAGCACAGATAGGGTCTGAGCTTGCCCTGTCCCGTTTCCTGCAGAGTCCACAGCGAGTGCCAGCAGTTATAGACTCACTGGAATGCACGTCCCCATGGAGTTTGTTCCTTATGGGTCTTCCCCTCTAGAGCGTCTGTTTCAGGAGGGCGAATGCTTGGTCTCATTCAGTGCTCTATTCCCAGGGCCTAGAAGAAACAGAATACTGGGATGAAGCAGGGGTGGCGGCAGTGCCGAGATCAGCACGTGCCCGGCAGCGTCCAGAGCCGCCCCGCAGTGCCCGCCGCCTACCAGCCACACTTGCTTTGGTCAGATAGGGGCTGCTTGGCCTCGCCCCCTTGCTTGCCTTTTCTTGAGCCTGTCTCTTCTGACTCTCTGCGTGTTCCTTCTGTCAATTCCCCAATACCCTTCTAATTAAATCCTTTTCTGCTTAATTTAATGAGAGTCAGTTTCTGTTGTTTGCAACCGAGACCCCTGACGATTACAGACGAACAGCTGTTAAAACGCGTGGCCGGGACCTGTGCAGATGAACGTGGATAAATCTTAGAAACGATTTCGATAGAAGAAAAGCAAGTTACAGAATATGTCCGGTGTGATATGTTCATGTACATTTTAAACACCCAAACAATAGTGTTTATTATTTATTAACAAAAACGATATGTAGAACGAGTGTTGAAAATATGGGTGGGAAAGTTGTAACTTCAAAAGCTGGTTACCTTTGGGAGAAAGAGAGGGGGAAGGGAACAGAGAAGGGTACAAAGGGGAATTCACCTTTATCTCTACTGCTTTCAGTAGTTTAAAGGAATCAGAAGCAGATACAAACATTCTAGAGAACAAAAGGGGAAAACAGAGATATGGTGTGTATGGTTCCGTTTGTTATATCTGGGTGTGGGGACACAGGCATTTGTGAACGCATTTTCTTTACTTCTACGTATATTTGAAACTCTCCATAACTATTAAGGAGCACAGAGACATTTTTGCTCCTGGCTGCTCAGCCTACCCTTACTGCCCTGCGACGCCACCTCAGACACAAGGGTCCTTGAGAGCCCGGTTTTGAAGCCCCTGCCCCAGGTTAAGGGCCTTTATCCTTTTTGGAAAATGCAATCAAGGCAGTTATAGCCACAGCTGCCTTCTGTGTCAAAATAATTGAGTATTTCACAAAAATGTTAAATGCTGCTTAGTGATTGGAAATTTACCCCCAAAATGGAATTAAGGACATAATAAAATAGAGTTGAATTTTTAATGCATAGTTTAACAGTTGTTTCACTGAAGCAATATAAAGAAGTCCTGATAAATGTTATTAAATAATAGAGTACAATGAATCTTTAATTTACTGTTTAAATAGTTGTTACATTATTGAAATTAAAAGAGAAGGTCTTTGTATCTTATCTTGTTTTTTTTCACTATTCCTTAGCAAAGACTACCTGTCAATTAAGGGTGTTTGGATTCTTTGAGATTAATTGTGCTGTATTTGTAAAATACTCCTAATGACCTAGTAAGAGCAACAGGGGTACAAAATGCGCTCTGGTGCTTTCTGGAAAGGCTGAGGGTCGAGGTGGGTTGGTGACTGCAAAGCCGTGTGCAAGGTCCCTCTTTGCACTTTCTTCACACTCGAAACTTTCTACCATTTTTCTTCTTTTAAAATCCAAAGAGCTTCCAACTGGCTGGCCAGGCCAGGAATCAGGACCAGGCTTTACATGGAAAGACTGATGCCCAGAGAGAAATGCCCGCCAGAGGTCTCGCCTTGTTTCAGGGAGGAAGGTCAGGGATTCAGGTCCCTTGGTTGTTCTTTTTAAACAATTTTCACTTGGTGATGTTGGTCTAGCACAGACCTGGCTCTGTGACCTCTGGATTATTAAGATAACTTTGTTAAGGAACATTTTGTGTATGAAGGATGTTATGCTAGGCACTGGAAAACCAAAGACACAGACAATGCTGTCCCTATGCTCATGACCTAATGGATGAGAGGCCATTTCAGTTAAATTTTAACAGGGTTGTGTTTAGATGTAAACACAAGGAATTATGAGAAACTCACTCAGGCTGGAGATCAGAAAAGTGCTCATGGAAAAGGTGATGCGTGAGCTAAAGGTTAGTGAATGGGTAGGCGTTAGCCAAGGTAGGTAGAGAACTGGTGGCATTAAAAACAGATGGAGCCACATAAACTAAAATGTGAAACGGCATGATGTCAGTTGACTTTGATGAGCATTAATATTAGAGAGAGAAGGGAAGAGTGGAAGGTAGGAAGTGGGATTTTGACTGTGACTAAGATTTCTGAAGGAAGGTGGCTGCTGACTCCCTCTCCTAAGAATATTCTAGAGAACAAAAGAGGGGGAAAAGAGAGAAAACTGTGAGATGGTAAACAATACCTAAATATATAGAGAAATATGCCACATCCACAGATGGGAAACCTTAATGCTATGACAAATTTTCCCCAAATGGATCTCTCCATTTGATGCAGTCCCATATATGGAGCTTGATAAGTTGTTTATAAAACACATACTAAAGATTAAAGCTCCACATTTAGCCAGGACACTTCTGAAGGAGAAGAGCAGTGAGGGTCAAAACCAGATGCTGGTATCTATGATGAACCATAGCCTTTACAGAAGTGTGGGGATAGAGCAGTGGAAGACACATTGGCTGATGGAGTATAAGAGAGAATCCAATCTACATGTGCATGAGATTACAATGTGTGTGAGATTACTGAGGAGAGAGCGAACTTGAAAAAATGAATTGGAAAATGGCTATTCAAATGGAAAAACAGAAAATTGGAACCCTACCTAATGTCATGTACAATTCTAGATGAGTTGAAGTCTCAAATACAAGACAAAACATTAAAACTCTTAGCAGAAAATGGAAAGGAACATGCTTTAGATCTTGAGGAATGATTTTTAAAGTATTCATTATAAAAGAAAATAACACAAATTTCACTTTATTAAAATTAATAAAAACACACCTTAAAGAAAGCAAATATTTAAAATACACACACCTGACAAAGGATTGGTATAAACACTAAATAAATCTTTTGAAAAGTGGGCAAAACATATATGAACAACAAGGCTGATAAAATGCAAAGAGATGTTCACCATGATTGGTGACAGGGAAATTTAAACCAAGACTGCAAAGGAATATTTTATACCCTTCCAACTGGAAATAATTTAAAATTCTGAAAATTCCAAGTGATGGGTAGAATAGAACCCAAAGCTCTTTTTTATATCCTTGGTGAGAGTGTAAATGAGTGTGAATACTTTGAAAGCAATTTTGGCAGTTAATTCCTAAAGATGAGTTGCCACTAAATCAATAGCCTTAACAATTTTGTTTCTGGGGATATTCTGGAAAGAAATTCTTGCAGATATACAATGGAGAGATATGTAAACATGTCCTGGTTGCACTGTTCAATTAAAGAAACACTACAAACAACAAAATTGCCTATCAGTGGGAGAATGAGTGAATAAACTATAGGATATTCATAAAATGAAATATTAGCAAGGCTGAATATTAACATTATAATATACATGAAAAAGTCCAAAAATACATTTATCAGTATGATATGATATCCTTTTTACAAAAATTTAAAACCAGTAAATATGAAAGTACTTCTAAGAATACACACAGATGCAATAAATCTATTATAAAAGAAAACTGTCTACAGAAAACATTGGGAAACCAAGTACCTGATAACAACTTAATACAGATTATATAAAGAACTCCTACAACTCAGCAACAAAAAGACAACAACCTAATTAAAAAATGGGCCAAAGATTTGAATAGATATTTCTCCAAAGATGATATACAAATGGCCAATAAGCACATGAAAAGATGCTCAACATCATTAGCCATTAGAGAAATTCAATGAGATATGGCTTCAGGCCCATTAGGATGGCTATTATGAAAAAAAGAAAAAGAAAAAGCATCGGGGAGGTGTGGAGAAACAGGAAACGCAGAACACTGTTGGGAATGTAAAATGATGCAGCCACTGTAGACACAATTTGGTAGTTCCTCAGAGAGCTAAACATAAGATTATCATATAACTTGGCAATTTTACTTCCAGGTAAAATCAACACTTGTCCTGAATGGATAAATAAAATGTGGTATATCTGTACAATGGATTATTATTCAGCCATAAAAAGAAATGAAGTGCTGGTACAAGCTACAACATGGATGACACTTGGAGACAACGTGTGGCATGAAATAAGCCAGACACAAAAGGACAAATATTGTAATATACCTCTTCTATGAAATAGAAGTGAAGAAAGCAGAACAGTGGTTACCTGGGGTGGGGGGGGCGAGGATGGAGAGTTATTGCTTACTAGATATGAGTTTCGGATTGGGATGATAAAATAGTTTGGAAACGGATAGAGGTCAAAGTGACACAATATTGTCAGTGTACTTAATGTCACAGAGATGTCCACTTAAAATGGTTAAAATGATTTTTATTATGTATATTTTACAACTAAAAATAAATATTTTTTTTTTTTAAAGAAAGCAAATTAAGGATAAACTGCAGATTGAGGAAGATGAGTTAGCGTGGGTGGCAGGAGGCAGGGTTGGGATGGTGTGTGGGGACATGTGATTAGAAGTAGCTTTTGTCATGGGCTTAGCTTTTGTTTTGAAAGGTGGGTTTTTATTTTTATTGTATTTTGTTAGTAAAAACATCTAAGTAGCTAACTAAATAAATGAAAGTGTACCATGAACAAAAGAGAACAAATATTCCAGCACTGTGCATCTGCAGCCAATAGGAAGGAAGGAAGGAAGGAAGGAAATGAGGGAGGGAGGGTGGTAGAGGGAAGGGGAGGGATGAGGAGAAGAAGGAGGGAGGGAAAGAAGGAGGAAGGGAAGGAAAGAAGGAGGAAGGGAGAGAGAGGTGGTGAGTAGCAGAAGAGTCTTGAGAGGCAGGCACCTGGCAGGTCATGAAGGTTGGATTCTCATGCATGTAAAAAATTTTCCTGGTTATTACTATATTACCCTATAACAGTAATTAGTGAACACTTAACATGTTTGTAGAGGCTCTAATTAACCACCTTTTCTAAAACACACGCGTAACCCCACCATTCGCCATTCCCTTATCCTACTTAATTTTTCTTTACAGCTTTTTACACCACTTCAAACTATCGTGTTTATCGTTTGCTGGCTCATTGTGTTTCTTTCCAACTGGAATGTAAGTTCCATGAAAGCAGGGACTTGATCTGTCATGTTCAGTTATACTCCAGAGAGATATAGACAATGAATGAATGATTGAATGGATGAATGGCCTCATAAAAACCTACTAGGGAGCTTTCATTAGTACCTCTAGTTTGCAAATGAAAAACTGAGGCAAAGGAAGTTTCAGACACAAGCAGATTGACTCGTAGGCCCATGAACTTAACTTCTCTGGTATGTTTTTTCTTGAACAGGCTAAGAAAGTGCAATCCCAGGAGGACTAAGTGGGGGACACTTTTAATGGAGAGAGAAGAACTGTATGCAATTAAAATATTATTTTAAAGTTTGGAATTGCCTGCCAGGACTTGTATAAAATGTTTTAAGTCTGCATCTTCATTAATTCTTACTTACACAACTAATATGATTAGCAAATGCTTATGTAGAGAAACAATATGAATATCTTAATTGCTTCAAATTTTGAACAGGTGACTTTAAATCAATCGAATTGTAGATGACTTGTTATTGCATCAGAGACTGTAACCCAGTGAATGTTATTTATAACATGGTGAGCTTATAGACAAAATAATGATTGGACAAGCAGACAGAAACATAATTTGGGGATGAAGCACCAAAATTCAAAAAGGCAATAAAGATAGTTTCTGATCATTATATTTTTTTGATAAGATGAACATAAATGTATCTTTTTCTGCTTATAAAAATAGTACACGTCAATTTTTGAGAAATTGGGAAAAACACATGAAAACGCATATAGATGATGATTGTAGTTTAGAGGGAAGCATGGACAGCCGTGTGTATAGATGTATAGATTTTACCTTGACATCATCATAATCATTTTCCTGTGTGAGTAAACATTCCTTGAAAGTGTGATTTTTTCAAAAGATCCATGACCCCAAAATTTATTTATCCTTTCTCCCAGTTTTGGCAACTGAGGAAGCTCCCATTTGTTTATGTTTTTGTTTTTGGAAGAACATTGCAAAGAGCAGTCATGTACATAAATTTTTGCTTATGTCTCGGATTATTTCCTTCTACTGAAAGGTGATTTTAAGTGGCTAAAAGGAGGCTTACAGGAATGCAATCAGAACTATTTAAACGCTTGGATCATTGGTGTGAAAGCTATTTTCTTTTCACCTCATGGGGAAAAGGTGTGGACTGTTCTAGAAATGTTTGTCTTTAGCCATATATTTTCTAAGTTGTCAACAAATTGCCCAGCAGCAGGGGAAATTCTGGTGGCTGTTGCAGAGTAAACTGATGAATCTATGGATTGCACACCTTTATCCCTTAACGGGACATTCGTTCAGAGGTTGATAAACACACTTGATGCACAAGACTTCTCTGTGAAAAAAAAAAGTCTTAGTTGGTCCATGATAAAATGGGAAAATGAGGCCAGAGAGCTAAACGTTTTTTCCTTTGGGAATGATAGTGTTAGGACGTGGTAGTTGGTGTTTGTTAATGCCCTTACCAGGCAGAACAAAAAATTGTCAACCCTATAGTTGCCTCTAACACTCTTCATGAAACTTTAAAGGCCTATGAAGTCCCCAAATCTGGGAAGAACTGATCACAAAGTATGAACAGGAAGTGATTAAACTGCCTTCTGTGCCGCTGCCGCTGCCTGGGGGACATTTACTTATGTTGCACAGGAAGTGTCACCGCACTGCTTATTGGTGGAAGAAAGGTGTTGTTGGCTTGGGTGCCACACAGGAAGTGACTCTCACTCTGAAAGGGATTTTTGATGCCCATTTTATCACCACAGCAGCCAGAGTAGGTTGATAACAGCAGAGCCTATAGGCAGAGCAGCATATGCAGGTTACAGGGAAATCTGCCAGATCAGGCATCAGATAAAAGCCACTTCTAAGTTAAAGACTTAAGCAGGCAGCCAATATTTTGTGGAGCATATTGGAAGGAAGCAGATCAAGCGAAATTTAAATTGAGCTTTGAGCATTTGCAGATGCAAAGACAAAGAGCTCAGAAGTGCTGGTCATGAAATGAGAAAGCAATGTCAGAGCCAGTAACTCTATGGGATGAGAATGATGGTGGGGGAAACACAGAGCACAAACTTGAACCTGACCTTGAACCTGAACACAGCAAAGAGAACACAGTCAGAGAAGGGTTCTCCCAGCTTTAGAGGGAGATGGTTCCAGAGCTCAGTACAGCATCCTGATATGTGTTTATTTTTTATACTTAAGCTAATTGTGTAGGAAACTGAGATAAGCTCAATCCATTACATTTATAATATATTAAGCCTATGAAAAACTTCTACAGATCCACAATCCCTTATTAATCAACAATGCCAAAATCTGAAAAGCTCTGAAAACACTTTTTTTTTTAAGTTTGTGGGAAAGCCATTTGACAGCAGATCCTGACCTGAACCCAAGTGAGACTATTTATAGCCATCGTCATATCCCTCTTTCTGTGAATATTCCTACTTTTTGCAGCAGAAATATTAGCTGGTTAATTCCAGGTTGCTGCCTCAGTGCTGCTGGGGCTATGTCATACACAGTATATGAATCATATCACTTTTCTAAAATCCAAGAACTGCTGAATTTTGAAATAATCTGTCCAAGGGCTTCAGCTAAGGGATTATGACTCTGTATATTAATATACTTACCTCTGTGCACACCCCTTTTCTCTACCAAATTCTGACAAACTTTAAGAAATTAAATATTAGAGAAATGGTTTAGATCTCCTGTATACCACTCTACTATCCCAATGTTTTCCCTCCTTCATCCTCAAAATCCCCTTTTGGAATATTAATATTTATTATTTCCATAAAAGTTTTTCTACCAATGTAATATAAGTTAATTTTAATAACCATTAATATTCTATATATGCAATATGCATGTACATTACAGACATATACACATCCATGTATGTTTTTGTATACAGTTATATATTGCTATAACTCCATAAATAAAATTTTATATATGGCATTCTTTACATATAATTATGTCAAATGTTACATATGTCAAACATTATGCATAGAATATTCAGCAATTATTTTTATCTTTTATTAAAGTATAATATATATGCACACATCTTAAGTGTACAATTCAATCAATTTTTATAAACTGGGTGTGCAACTTGTTTTTTTCACCCATCTTTATAGAAATATAAAATATAGACAGTAAAATTCACCCATCTTTAGTTTACAGTTGATGAGATTTGGGAATTATAGTCTTTTAACCTCTACCACAATTGAGACAAAGAATGTTTTTACCCCTTAAAAATTTCCTTGTGCCCCTCTGCAGCCCATGCCCACTCTTGGCCCTTGACTGCAGCCACACACAGATCTGCCTTCCAATCATTATAATTTTGTTTTTTCTGGAATTTCATATAATTGACATCATACGGTGTGTAGTCTATTGAGCTTGACCTCTTTCACTTCACAATATGTTCTTGAGACTTATCCATACTGTGACATATTGTAATATTTCATTTGTTTAGTTGCTGAGTAATATTCATTAGTAGGGGTTTCCACAATTTGTTTATCCATTCACTTGTTGATGAACATCTGGATTGTTTTCAGCATGAGGATATTATGAACAAAGCTGCTATGAACATTCACATACAAGTGTGGCTGTAGGATTTCTATTCTCTTGAGATATGTAGGAGTGCAATGGCTAGCCATATAGCACGTGGATGCTTAATCGTTTATGTTCTACTGCTTACCACAGTGACCTTTTGCATTCTTACCAGCAGTGTATGAGAGTTCCAGTTGCTCCACAGCCTCACTAATGTTTGTTATTTCTAGCTTTTTAAAAAAAATCATTTAAACTAATGGATGGCTAATGGTGTGATCACACAATGTGGATTTAATTTCCCTTTCCCTGAACACTTTTGAGATTAAGCTTCTTTTCATGTGCTTATTGTCTACCCGTACATCTTCTTTGGTGAAGTGTCTGTTGAAATTCTTGGCCAATTTTTAAATTGATTTCTTCTTATGATTAAGTGATAAAAATTCTTTACGCATTCTGGGTATAAGCTCTTGGTCAGATACATGATTTGCAAATATGTTCTCCTAGTGCATTGCATGGCATTTCATTTTCTTAATTGCTGGCTTTCAAAATTCAAATGTTTTTAATTTTCATATGTCCTCTCTATTTTTTCTTTCATGGCCTATACTTTTCCTGTCCTGTTTAAGAAATCCTTGCATAATCCATTTTTGCAAATGTTTTCCCCTACATTTTTATCTAGATTCCTAATAGTTTAACTTATATTTGTCTATGATTTGTATCAAGTCAGTTTTTCTATGGTGAGAGTTGGTTCAATGTTCTTGTTTAAATATACAGATAATCTAGTTTTTTCCATTGTTAAATTGACTATCATTTCCTCATTGAATAACCTTAGCATCTTTGGCAAACATCAATTAACCAAATAAATAGTGCTCTATTTTTTGTACTCTCTATTCTGTTCAATTCTTTCATATGTCCATGCTTGTATCAGTTCCACACTGTCTTTATTTTATTTTATTTTATTTTTTTGCCTTACCTATTATTTTATTTTATTTTTTTTAATTGTGGGTAAAAATCAAATTTTTCACAATACATACCAATATTTGTAAAATGATATATAAATACATATGCATATATGTGTCTTTATTACTATACATTCATGTTATCTGTGCTGAAATCAGGTATGTAAATTATTTATCCATTTTCTTCTTTTTTAAAAACATTTAGGCTATTCTAGGTCCCCTGTGTTTTTACATAAATTTTAGAATCATTTTAGCAATTTTTTTCTTTTTTTTTTTAATGCTTGAAAAGGTTCATATTAAAGTAGCATTGAATATCTCTGTGTTTACTTAGGTCTTCTTTAATTTTGAGTGTAATGTTTTGTAGTTTTCAGTTATGGATCTAGCAGTATTTTGTTAAATGTCTTTCCTAGTATTTTTTTGAGGCTGCTCAAAAGAAAGCTCATTTAAAATTTCATTTCTTATTGTTAATTCCTAGAGTATAGAAGTATATTAGATTTACTTTTACATTGATGCTATATTCTGCTACACCTCTAAATTCACTTATTTGTTCTGGGAGAATTTATTTACTTATTTTTTTAGATTCCTTAGGATTTCCTAGGTGCAAGCTTATATTATCTTCAGTTAAGATTTTTTGTCATCCTTTCTAATTTATCTGCCTCTCTTTATCTTTTCTTTTTTTTTTTCAGCCTTATTGCACTGTCTATGATCTCCAGGACAATGATGTATCAAAGTGGAGAGAGAAGACAACCTTGCCATGTTTCTGATGATCATAGATAGAAAGTATTGCCATTTTACCAGTGAGAACAACGTTAGCTGTAGGTTTTCCATAGATGCAATCAATTAGTTTGGGGGGATTTTATTCAGTTCCTAGTTTGCTGAGGATTTTAATCATGAATGCATTTTAAATTTTGTCAAAGACCATTTGCATCTGTTGAAATGACCATATTTTTCTTTTATAGTCTACATAACCTAGTAAGTACGTTGATTACTTTTTGATTGTTAAATCACAAAGTATTACAAGGGTAAAACACATTTAGTCATGAAATATTATGTTTTATATATTGTTGGATTCAATTTGTTAATATTTTGTAAAGGGATTTTATATCTACAATCAAGAGTGATATTGATTTGTGTTTCTTTTTGTGATGTCTTTATTTGATTTTGGTGTCAATAGTTGTGATGGTTTGAAGCTGTATGGACCCCAGAAAGGTTTGTTTTTGGAGTTAATCCATTTCTGTGGGTGTGGAGCCTAAGTAGGATCTTTGGGTGAGTAGGATCTTAACTATAGTTAAGATATGACCCACCTCATTCAGGGCAGGTCTTAATCCTCTTGCTGGAGCCCTTTATAAGAGAATAAAATTCACATGAAGAGAGAAGTTCATGGAAACAAAAAGCTGGAAGCAACAAAACCCAGAAGATAAGGAAGAGAACAGCAGATGCCGCCATGTGCCTTGCCATGTGACAGAGGAGCCCAAGATCACCCACAGCTGGTCTCCAGGAAGAAAGCATCACCTTGCAGATGCCTTGATTGAGACATTTTCACAGCCTCGGAACTGTAAGCTTGTGAGCCAATAAATTCTCATTCTAAAAGCCTACCCAGTTCTGGTGCACTGCTTTCGGCAGACTAGAACAGTAATCTTTGATTCATAAAATGAGGTGGGAAGTGTTCCCTCCTCTATGTTCTGAGGGAGTTTGAGTAAGACTGGCATTATTTCTTCCATTTGGTTTGACTATAGCAATCTGGTCATGCAATCTGGAGTTTTTCTTTTGGGGACCGTTTTTATTCATCAATTTCTTTAATATATTTAAGGCTAGTCAAATTTTTAATTTCCTTTTGGGTCAATTCTGGTTACTTTTGTCCACCAAGGAATTTGCCCATTTCATCTAAATTGTAAAGTTTTTAAACATAAAGGTGTCCATGATATCTTTATTATCCTTTTAATTTCGGTAGGATCTGTAATAGTTCCCATTTTTCATTCATATCATTAGAATTAATATCTTCTCTCCTTTTTGTTTTGATCAGTTTATATAATCTTATATATTTTATTGATCCTTTTAAAGAACCAACTTTTAGGTACACTGATTTTCTCCACTTTTAGCATTTTTATTTATTTCTTATTTCCTTGTTTATAGTTAATTGTGTTTAATTCCTTCTTTAAATACCCTCTTAAGGTGAGTATTAGTTATCTGAGTAGATAACTAACTTTGAATCTTCTTTTGGAATATAAGGATATATAGATTTAAAATTCCCTTATATATGGTCCCAGCTGCATCTCACTAATTTTCAGATATTGAATTTTTACTATCATTCAGTTCAAAATATTTTCCAATTTCTTTTGTGAGTTATTTTTAACTTGGACTATTTAGAAGTGTGAGATGTAATTGCCAAATACTTATAGACTTTTCTTAGTTATCTTATTTTATTAATATTTTAATAGGTTTATTGAAATATAATTAGCAGGCTGTACATTGCACTTGTTTAAAATGTACAATGTGATAATTTTTGACACATGTATACTCCTGCAAAATTATCACCACCATCATGAAAATGAAGATATCCTTTACTCCCCAAAGTTCGTCATGTCCCTTGGTAATTCTTCCCTTCATCTCCTCTCCCCATATCCAGGAAATTCCTGACAGACTTTCTGTCACTATAGATTTGTTTGTAATTTCTAGATTAAAAAAAATAGATTCATACTGTAAATGACCCTTTTTTATCTGGCTTCTTTTACTCATACTTATTTTGAGCTTATCCATGTTTTTAGTGCATCAGTAGTTCAATCTTTTTTAATGCCAAGTAATATTCTATTGCATAGATATACATAATTAGTTTAGCCATTCATTTGTTAATAGACATTTGGGGTTGTTTCTGGTTATAAGCTAGTACAAATAAAATTGCTGGGTACATTTGTAAATTATTTATAAAAATGTATGCTTTTATTTATCTTGGATAAATACTGAGGAGTGGAATGGCAGGTATATGTTTACATTTTTAGGAAACTTCCAAACTGTTTCCAAATTGGTTGTACCATTTTACACTCCTACCAGCAGTATATGAGAGTTCCAGTTATTCCACATTCTTGACATTTGCTACGTTTTGGCTTTTTAATTTTAAACATTCTCGAAGGTGTGAAGTGGTGTCTCGTTGTGGGTTTATATTACGTTTCCCTGATGATGATGATATTGTGCATCTGATCATGTGATTATTTATCTGTATGTCTTTGAGGAAATAATCTGTTCAAATCTTTTGCCAATTTTTTATATTTTTATTTTTGTGTTTTGATAGTTCTTTGTATTTTTTTTCAAGTCTTTTATCAGTTAACGTGATTTGAAAACATTTTCTCCTACAGTGTATTTTGAGGAGCAGAAATGAAATCCAATTTATCAATTTTTTCTTTTATGGCTCATCCTTTTGTGTTGAATCTAAGAAATACTTGCTACTTGAAATTGTTTCACAGTTCACTGATGTTCTGCTCATTTTTCTCAATCTTTTTCTCTCTGTATCTCATTTTAGTTTTTCTTGCTATGTCTTCAAGTTTATGTATATTTTCTTCTGCAATGTCTAATATGCCATTAATTTAATCCAGTGTATTTTTAATTTAAGATATTGCAGTTTTCAAATGGAGACGTCTGATTTGGGTCTTTAAAATTTTTTCTTCTGTATCTACTTAATGATATTGGTCTTTACACTAGCTTCTTGAACATAGGGACTACAGTTATAATAACTCTTAAAATGGCTTTTTTCTACTATTTCTACCATCTCTGTCATTTCTGGGTCAATTTTTATTGATAGGTTTTTCTCTTTATTATGAGTTTTGTTTTCTTGCTTCTTTGCATACTCATTACATTTTTATTGAATGGAGTTTTACCTTGTTGACAGACATTTTTGTATTCTTAAAACTATTTTGACCTTTGTTCTGGGAAAAGGTTAAGTTACTTGTAAACAGTTTGATCCTTTCATGTATTGCTTTTAGACTTTATTACGTAGAATTAAAGGGGGGGTTAACTTTTCCCTGGATTAAGAGGATTTTGACTCAGGTTGTTGGCGACAGGAGCTATTCCTGGCCCTGTGTGAACCTCAGGCACTGATTCCTGAGACTCTTTTGGATGATGCTTTCCAGAACCATGTTTTGTTGTTGCTACAGCTGGAATGGCAAATTCTTTCCCTGTCACTTCATCTTGCCCAGAAGTAGAAGTCTTTATTAGTAGCTTTTAATTCTATTGAAATCAGACAACATGCTCTGTATACATTCAATCTTTTTAAATAAATGAGACTTGTTTTATGACATATGATCTATCTTGGCAAGCATACCATGTGCACTTATAAAGAATATGTATTCTGCAGTGGTTGGGAGTAGTATTTAAAAACTATCAGTTAAGTCAAGGTGGTTGATAGTGTTGTTCAGTTTGTCTATTTCTTTGCTGATATTTTGGTCTTGTCATTGGACCCACTGTTGATGGAAGAGTGTCACAATATCTTATAATTTTGGAATTATCTGTTTCTCCCTTTAATTGTCTCAGTTTTTGAATCATTTGTTTTGAAACTCTGCCATTAGCTTGATACACAGATATAATTATTCTATTTACCTGATGAATTTACATTTTTTCATTATAAATTGTACCATTTAACTCTGAAAGTAGTCTTTGCTTTCAAATTTTATTCTGATTTTAATACAACCACTCTTATCGTCTAATACTTAAAGTTTGTATTGCATCTCTTTTGTTATCCAATTACTTTCCATACTGTGGCAGTTTGAGATTATTTTATGAATCCTAAAAAGAGAAAGATTATGTTTGTAAACTAATCTATTCTCTGGGTGTGATACCCTTTGATTGTATTAAATTCTGTGATGAGCCTCTGATTAAATTTACTTGATAAAATCATTTTAGGGCTTCTGATTGGGCTACATCAGTAAGGCATAACTCAGGTTGAGTCCCCGCCCCCTTGGTGGGCTGATATAAATGAGCACTCACCCAAGAAGACACATGGAAAGAGGAGAGAACTTGGTCATTTTTGATCCTGCCATGTGACAGAAAGGAGAAGGCTCAAACAGCTAGAGTCCAGGGAAGAGATGGACCATTTGCCTGATAGCTTACAGTTGACCTTGGGAAGAAAGGCCAGACTGATATGGGAAGCCCTGAGAGATGAGCCCTAACCAGGAAAGAGAGGACTGAAAGCCCAGAGGGAAAGGAGAGACCAGGCAGACATAAGCCACCATCTTGCTTCAACACATGGCAGCTGACTTTGGTGAGAAAGTAACCTTGAGTTGGACTCTTTATGGCCTTGTGACTGTAAGCCTTTACCCCAAATAAATACCCTCTATAAAAGCCAACAGATGCCTGGTACTTTGCATCGGCACCCCTTTAGCAGACTAATGCACACCCATATGCATTTCTATATTTAAAGTGCACCTCTTATAGATAGCATATAGTTGGGGTCTTAAGTATTTTAGCCATTCTGACACTATTTGCCTTTTTTCTCCCTGGTAAATCATAAGATCATTTGTTTTCATAGTTTTATGGAGATATATCTCATATACCATAAAATCCACTTGTTTAAAGTATGCAGTTTAGTAGTTTTTTTAGAGTTGTGCAACTATAACTACAATCTAATTTTAGACCACATTCAACACCACAAAAGGCAACCCTGAACAAATTAGCAGTCATTTTCCATTTCCACTCCTTTCCTACTCTACCCTTGGGCAAGTACTAATCTACTTTCTATCTCTGTAGAATTGCTTATTCTGGACTTCTCTCACAATGGAACCATATAATATGTGGTTTGTTGTTGACTGGCTTCTTTCACTCAGCATAATGTTTTCAAAGTTCATCCATCTTGTAGCAAGCATCAGTATTTCACTCTTTTGTATTGTCAAATAGTGTTCCATGGTATAGATATGCCATATTTTGACTATCTATTTATTAGTTGATGGAATTTTGGGTATATTCACTTTTTGGCTATTATGAATAATACTGCTATGAACTGTCATATAGAAATTTTTGTATGGACATATGTTTTCATTTACCTTGCAAATATGGTTAAGAATGAAATTGCTGGATCGTATGGTAACTCTATGTTTAGCATTTTGAGGAACTGTCAAGTTGTTTCCCAAAGCGACTTCACTGTTTTACAATCCGAGCAGTAATACATCAGAATTTCAATTACTCTACATCTTTGTCAACACTTCTTATTATCTGTCTTCACATTCTAGCAGGTGTGAAGTGGTATCTTTTGGTTTTGATTTGCATTTGGCTAATGACTAATGATGATGAGCATCTTTTCATGTGTTTATTGGTCATCTGCATATCTTCTTTGGGGAAGTATCTATTCAAGTCCCTTGCTCATTTTTAATTGGGTTATCTTTTTTATTGTTGAGTTGAAAGGTCCTTTTTATATTCTAGATAAAAGTCCCTTATCCGATATATAATTTGCAAATATTTTCTCTCATTCTGCAGGCTGTAGTTTTCACTTTCTTGATGTTGTCCTTTGGCACATGAAAGTTTTTAATTTTGATGAAGTTCAATTTCTCTGTATTTTCTTTTGTTGTTTGTACTTGCTTTTGGTGTCATATCTCAGAAACCTTTGCCTAACCCAAGGCCACAAGATTTATTCCCATATTTTCTTCTAGGAGTTTTATAGTTTTAGCTCTTAAAGTGGGAAATTAGATACATTTTAGAATTTAAGTATGCATTAGTATAAATTTTCCCCTGTGTAAGGCTTTATCTGCATTACACAAAATTTCAGATATTATATTTTCATTATCATTCAGTAGAAAATATTTTCCAGTTTCTTTTGTGAGTTATTTTTAACTTGGATTATTGAGAATTGTGATATGTAATTTCCAAGTATTTATAGAATATTCTTAGTTATTTTATTAATATTTTGATAGCTTTATTGAAATATAATTAATAGGCTATAAATTGCACTTATTTGAAGTGTACAATGTGCTGGTTTTTGACACATGTATACTACATAATACTATGACCACCATCAAAAAATGAACTTATCTATCACTCTTCAAAGTTTGTCACACCCCTTGGTAATTCTCCCCTTCAACCCCCCTCCCCCATATCCAGGAAACTACTGATAGGTTGTCACTATAGATTAGTTTGTATTTTCCAGATTTTAAAATAAATAAATGGAATCATACTGTATATGATTCTTTTTTTCTGACTTCTTTTACTCATAATTATTTTGAGCTTTATAGTTTTAGTGCTTACATTTCAATCTATTTTGGATTTTTGGATTTTCTGGCGTATGTATATAGTGTGAGAGTGGAGTCCAAATTCGTTCCTTTGCATGTGAATATCCAGTTCTCTGTGGACCATTTGTTGAAGACATTCAACATTAACATTGAATTTCTTGTTACCCTTGTCAAAATGTAATTGATCATAAATCTGAATAGAATTCTGAGCTGTGAATTCTATTCAATTTATTTATATGTCTATTCTTCTGCCAATACCACAGTCTTGAATACCATATGTGGTGGTTTGGAGCTGTATGCACTCCAGAAAACCAGGTCCTAAAGTTAATCCATTCCACTGAGTGTGAATCCAATGTAAGTAGGACCTTTTGATGAGGTTACTTCAGTTAAGGTGTGACCCGCCTCATTCAGAGTGGGTCTTCGTCCTTTTATTGGAGTCCTTTATAAATAGAATGAACAAGCAAGAAGCTGAAATCAATGCAATGCAGAAGAGAAGGGAGAGACCAGCAGATGCCTCCATGTGCATTGCCATGTGGGAAAGGAGCCCTGGATCTCCAGCAGCCAGTCTTTTGGAGGAAAGCATTACCTTCATGATGCCTTGAATTGGACATTTTTGTGGCCTCAAAACTGTAAGCTAATAAATCCCCATTGTTAAGCCTGATGCATTGCACAGCATTTGCTAGAGCAGCCTAGGAACAAATACATCACAGCTTGATAGTAGGTTTTGGTTTAAGGAAGTGTGAATCCTCCAACCGTGCTCTTTTTCAGAAATGTTTGGCTAAACTTGGCATGGTGGTTTGGAAGTATGTACCTCTGAAAAACATGCTCTTAAACATAATTCATTCCTGTGGATGTGACCGCATTGTAAGTATCCTTTAATAAGGTTACTTCAGTTAAGGTGTGGCACTAGATGGGTATTAATCCTGCTACTGAAGTCCTTTATAAGAGAATGAAATTCAGACACTCAGAGAGAAAGCCAGAGGGAGCAGCCAGAAGCTGAGCATCAGTGGAACCCAGAAGAGAAGGGAGAGCCCAGGAGACGCCACCATGTCATTGCCATGTGACACAGGACCAAGGATCGCTGGCAGTCAGCCCCAGACCCCCATGCTTTCAGGGAGAAAGCATCCTTTTGATGATGTCTTGATTTGGATGTTGTCTTAGCCACACAACTGTGAGCAAATAAATTTCCGTTGTTTAAGCCAAACTGTTGCATGGTATGTGCTTGTGCAGCCTAGAACTTGGTTTCTTGAATTTTCAGTATCAGTTTGTCAATTTATATTGAAAAAAATACAACTTGGATTTTGATAGGGACAGCATTTAATCTTTATATCAATTTGGGGAGTATTCCCATTTTAACAATGTTAAGTCTTCTGATCCATGACCATGGGATATCTTTTCATTTATTAAGATCTTCTTTAATTTCTTTCAACAATATTTTGTAGTTTTCAGAGTTTTCCATGTCTTTCACTAAATTTATTTCTAACTATTTTATATGTGATGGTATTGTAAATGAATCATATTCTTTATTTCATTTTTGGATTATTCATTGCAAGTGTATAGAAATACAATTGATTTTTGTATATTGATCTTTATTCTATCACATTGCTGTTCTTATTAGTTCTAATATATTTTTAGTGGATTCCTTAAGAATTTCTACATGCAAGATCACGTCATTTGAAAAGACAAATAGTTTGTCAAATTCCGTTCCAATTTGGATATCTTTTATTTCTTTTTCTTGCCTAATTGCACTGGCTAAACCTCCACTACACTATTGCATGGAAGTGGCAAGAGTGGACATCCTTGTTTTGTTCCTGATCTTAGGGGGAAGGTGTTCAGTCTTTTTTCATTAAGTATGATGCCATCTATGGGTTTGTCATGTATGCCCTTTATGAGGTTGAGAAAATTCCTTTCTATACCTAATTTTTTTGAATATTTTTTATCATAAAAAATTGTTACATTTTGTCAAATATTTCTCTGTATCTATTGAGATGATCATGGGGGTTTTGTTCTTTATTCTATAGGCATACCTCAGAGTTATTACAGGTTCAGTTCACTGCAATAATGTGAATATCACAATAAAGTGAGTCACATGAGTTTTTTGGTTTCCCAATGCATATAAATACTATGTTTACACTAGACTGTAGTCCATTAAGTGTGAAATAGCATTATGTCTAAAAACGTACATACCTTATTTAAAAATACCTTACTATTAAAATGCGGAATCATCTGAGCCTTCAGCGAGTCATAATCTTTTGCTGGTAGAGGGTCTTGTCTCACTGTTGATGGCTGCTTAGGGTGGTGGTTGCTGAAGATTGGGGTGGCTGTGGCAATTTCTTTAAGTAGGAAAACAATGAAGCTTTTCACATCAAGTGACTCTCCCTTTCATGAAAGATTTCTCTGAAGCATGCAATGCTGTTTAATAGCATGTTACCCACAGTAAAACTTCTTTCAAAATTGGAGTCAATTTGGGAGCAGATGTGG
>JAQZBX010016594.1:0-36338 GCA_029593785.1 Cabassous unicinctus | reverse complement strand
CTTCCCTCTTAGGCCACTAGGAACCATCTCAGGCTGCCAGTGCTCATCAATTAATCATCCTGCAGCATGTCTTTCACAGAAAAGGTACCTTTTAAATAATAAAATGATACTAATAAATATAAAAAGATTTTAAAAACCTAAAAATAAAGTTTCAGTGTATAAGTTCCCTGTCACAAGGTGTCAGCTGGGTGCCTGACAACCCACTGGATTACTCTCTGGATCCCTTCTCTTAGGCAGTACTGGGGATTGAGCCAGGGACCTAGTATATGTGAAGCAGGCTTTCATCCACTGAGCTGCACCCACTCCACAGGTTAGATAGGCTTCTGAAAGCTTATCTGCCTCCCCTTGCCCTCTATCCACCTCAGGCAAGTTGGGGTTTTTTTTTGTTTGTTTGTTTTTTGTTTTTTAATTTTAAAAGATGCTTAGATTACATAAATATTACACAAAAATTACAGGAATTTCCATGTTCCCCACCTCCCACACCTCCCATAACATCCCACATAAACATCTTTCATTAGTGTGGCACATCACCTGCAATGGATATACACATACCAGGGCTTTGCCTCTAAGCATGGACCATAGTTCACATTGTAGACCACAATCTCTCCCACATCTGCATGTTATATGCTGATGTAAAATGGCCTATATCTGTCGTTGTAATGTCACTCAGGATAATTCCCAAGTCCTGAAAAAGCACCTGTATAGCAACCACTTTTTCCTTGCCTGCCCCAAAAGCATCCAGTGGGCAATGGTTCCAACTCAAGTTGGGCTTTTAACATTTGCTGGCTTTCTTTCAGGGCTTTCTTCTTTCTCAGGCTGTTAGGTGTCTGTCAGCACATTCCCTCACTGACCTAGTTCCTCTCTTTCCCAGGGTGGGTGGGTGTGACAGCTTGCCTGACCTGATCTCCCCTCCCCTCTCACTGGAGCTGTTTCAGGGCTGACTGGGGTCTTTTTTGCTTCCTCTCTGTTCTGCCCATCCTAACTCCCCTCCTCCTTACACGTTTCTCTCTCTGAGTTGGCTGGGTGCCTATTTGCCCTTCAGCTCTCCCATGGATGTGTCTCTTTCAACCTCCACTTGCTGGGCTGACTATAGCCAAGATTCAAAGTGGGTTCAGTTGACCAAACTCACTAAAGAGAAACTACACTCTACCTTCCACAAGACCCATTTTCCCTGCACAGAGGAGAACATTCTTTCTCCTCTCAGTTGGCTACAGTGAGCAAGAGGTTTAACTGAGACTATTCACCTTGAGGATGAGGGATATGTGCCATTCCCAGCTGCAGGGGCAAGTAACACATGGTTTTCCTTTGGCCTCCTTGTCTCTCTATTCTTCTCCCTCCTGGATAATCCATAGCACTCTCCTGGTCTGCAGATCCTCAAAGCAGCTCCTTTGGGTAGCTTTTTGCCCTTCCTCCATTGTTTTTGTTAAAGAGTTGAACCTTGCCTAGCTACTCTGACACCATCTTTTTTTTTTTCAGACATTATTTTCTTTAGATGAAGTTCTCATACAGAATATGAAACTGTATAAATTGTGTGAAATTATCAAGGAATTACTATGCCCACAGATACATGTTTACTAGAAAATCAAAGGATGTAAAAGTTCCACTTATTCAGGCCTTTTTGACAGAACTCCAACTGAATATAAAGCTATATATTAGGTGACACATCAAATTACATAAGATGTAGAAACCATCTCTCCACAAATGCAAAGATGACAAATTAAACCAGTGAACTATTGCTTTTTCAACAAAAGAAGATGAGAAGTAGTGAGAGGAGAATCTTTTTTTTTTTTTCTATCTATAAATTAAGTTGAGTTTTTGTACCAATTTTTGTGACAAGGTGCTGGGAGAGTATTTGTGGGATGAATATTCTATATTCCTGAGACCAATCTTAACCTGAAATTGCAGGTATCTAAGATGCTGTAGCCACACATTTTAGGAATTAGTATCTAATGCTAACCAAATCCAAATCTCAATAATTTTTATTTATTTTTTGGTATAATTTGGTATTTTTATGTGGTATTCGTAGACAACTTCCTACTTCTAGTGCCCTCCACAGCTCACAGGCCTATTGCTGCTATTTCAATTTGGATAATAAACTCTGCCTGCCTCAGAGAATCTTTCAGTATCCAGTAAATATGGTGATTTCCCTTTGCAGACCCTCCCAGTTTGTCCAACTTAAAATATTCTCCCTTCCCATTTTTGGTCAGCATGCTCACATTTAAACAATTCTAAATAATTTATTGGTCACCACATTTCTAGTTAGTTTTTGTAACAATAGAGAAACTTTTATGATATTCAACTTATTATATTAAAACTAATTTATATTAATTTATGCCAACTTTCCAATAACAAATCATGAACATTGGTTTAAAAAAGAAAGCATTTACTTCTGTGATTTGGAGGAGTACTTTGAGAAAGAGAATTACAAATAGAATTCCCCATGTAGCCCTTTCTAAAGAAGAAAGATTAGGTTTTCATTGACAGAAAATTGCACAATGATAATAAATGTTCTTATAGCCCACCATTTTCTTGCTTTGTCTTTTCCTCAAATATGATTATGTTTCCTTTTTTCTCTTTGCCTCTGTAAAACACTCTGTGAAAATAATTTTCAAACTCATTATTCAAACTTTCCACCTTCCATCAAATTATTTGCCCCTATATTCACCTTATTTCTAAATCATTACCTTTATCAGTTGTGTCAAAATGTACCTCCTCTCTTAGGCATTTCTAATTAAATCAGAGCTGCATATTACCTCACCTTCTCAGAGCAAGCAACTCTCTATAGAGGATGTTGCACAGACATCATTTTTTCTAGTAAATACTTGCATATACATCAGCCATTTTACCACTCAGTGAGACTCCACTCACTTATCTAAGGAAAGTCATTCCTCATTATTTTCTATCTTACACCCTTCTTTGTTTATACATTGTATCTCTCTTCTCCCCCTAGAAGGTAAGTTTCATGAAAGAAGGTAACCTTGTCTGTCTTGTTCCCATTTTATTCTTTGCAGCTGGTGAAGTGTCTGTATGCTCTTATTGTTGTAAGGGAATTTACATCTTTGAAGGCATAACATTTAAGTAAATGGACATAATTAATACAGTAAACCTGCTGTATTACAGAATATAGGTGATGACAGACAGGTAATTGAGGTTTCCTGAGAAAGAACACACATATGCATATTTGTGCTTGTCAGAAAAAGACTATTTTAACAGTTCGTGTATAATTGTAATAGTAGACAGGTTGTTGGAGGACTTCCAGATGTTAGTATAACTTTATAAAGAAATTATGCTTGAGTTACTGTTCTTGGACTAAATTGAGATACTTTACTATAGCAGTAAAAAATTACACATTTTTGTGTCCTCAATATATAGATATGTATGATTTCCATTACTAAAATTCCTACAGCAGAAAGATATATCATCTGATTACATGTTATTGTTTGGCCACTTGCCAGCAAAATAAAATACAAAAGCTTAAATTATTTTATGCTTGATTCAAAGGAGATAAAATTAGAAATAATGATCAGTGCTATAGGTAGTCCAGAGTTCATGTTTTTAAAACACTTGGGTAAAATGCACTAGTTTCTCCAATTCCCTGGGTGGCACTGGTACTTTTCAAATACTTTGTGTGACCATCACATGAAAATATACCCTAGGAATTCTACTAAACCTTTATAATTGTATCAAAATAGAGACAAATTTTAAAGTTTTTTTCTTGTATATACAAAAATTTAGAGCTAGATAAGTACAAGATTCATTAACAATAATATTACTAAGATAGAACAATATATATTTTTATAAATAATCTCATTCTTTGACAGGGCATCTCAAACTTTATGTTTCTGGTGATGACTGAAATCAGCACTGCCACCGAAAATGTTTCTTAAAGATGCTCATAAGAGTTATATAAATATGCACAAGTAGAAAGTTTTGCCAAATTTTAAAAGGTGGATCCAAGTTTAAGGAAGATTTCACTGGACAAAAATGTGAAATGGCCAGAAAGGGAATTCTGTAATCTTTGTGCTTGTTCAACTTGACTATATCCCTGCCAGATTCTTCTTAGCTTTTCAGATACTTTCTTACACACTTCAAATTCTATGGCACATCTGGGAAGCTCTAGGGGGAGATGTGACTTGTTTCCCACCATATATGCTAGTGTCCTGTCTTATAGTAAATAAAAAAGAAAGTAAGAAACAAAGAGAGGAAAGAAGGGAGTGAGAGAGGGAAGGAGGGATAAGAGAGAGAGAGAAAGTAGCCATTGATTCCATTACACCTGGTTCCCTCAAAACGTACTGAATAAAGTAATTATGAGGTTTCATATACTTCCTTACTATAACAAATTGTTCTCTTGGAAGCTAAGTCTCTTATTCAAGAATAACCTAGAATTTTTGTAAAATAACTATGTGACAGAGTAGAAAAACATCTTTGAAAGCATGTTGCAAATTTGCTACCATGTGCAATCCATTGAAAAAAATCCACAGGACTGGAATATTTCATTAATATAATACAGGGTTCATTTTCTTATAATCCATTCAACATGTTTAAAACAAACAACTTTGGAAGAATAGCTGAGTCAAATAGGTATTTGTAATGTGAAATAAAATGTTTGCTCCTTTAAATAAGAACTGTTTCCACAGACTAAGTTCTAAGATTCAAGTTTAATGTTATGGTGAATTAATTCTTGAGCGATCAAAATAAGTGAAGCCATCACAATAGGTGAGATGAATCCGTGTAAAGAAATGATTGTCTACATAATCCTACTGTTCGAGGAGTTTTTAATGTACCAACTACCTCTCAGAGCAAATTTCTGTGAGATAAAAATCTACGGAATTCTTTTCCAGGCAATCAAAATATGAGCTAGTGATTCCATTCTCTAGAATCCACTTATATAAATTTTATCCATTGTAGTTGAAACTTTCAACCAAACCATCTGTCAGGATAAGTAGGATAAGGTTTTAATTACTTACAGCAATGCAATTATACCATTAATGTTCAGCTAAAATTGAGCCCATTCAATTTAATTAGCAATGCAGCTGTGAAGAGAGAGCAAAGCATTTTCAGATAGCCAACACAAGAGGCTATAATAGGGCTTTTTTTTTTTTTTTTTTTTTTTTGAGTTGTCAGGTCTGTGTCTGGCACAATTCTTATTCTCTTTATATAAATATATATATAAGGAGGGGCTTCTCCTATTTGTCATGTGTCCTTTATGTCTGACCCACATATGGAATGGAATTAATTCAACTTACTGAAAAACCATCTTCCTTTCAATTAAAATTAATGCTTTAGTGAATGTGTCCTCACTACAATAAGTGCAATAGGGGCAGGCAGCAAGAGTAGGGGCTGGGGATATGAAAGAGAAGTATAAAATATTCCATCATCTGAAGATGCCTAACATCTATTTGTGGAGACAAACATTGCATAAAGCAGTTAAATAAAAATGCAAGAAAAGATATTTGTAAGATACAAAATAATTGAATGGCACAACATATGTCATAATATTTCTAAGAGGAAAATTTCAAGGTTGGCTTGAGAAGAATAAGCATTTTTTGCAAGTTTCTAAGCTTCAAAATATATTTTAGATATGATAACCATAAAATTAGAGGGTGGACACTTCGGGCTGGGGAGAGGATTCAGCGAATTCTGACTGATGGCACGAAGATGTAATGGGAATGGTGAGATCAAAGGAAAATCAGGAGCCAGGCTGTCCTAGGTAGAAAGGCTGTAAAGTAACAATGGGTACCTGTAGTAGAGAGCCTTGAAAGCAATCTGAGAAGCATCATCATAAAATTTGCTTCTTTCAAGAAGCTTATGTTAAAAAAAAAAAAATCAACTCCTGAAAGTGCAGCTACTACTTCTCGTTTAGATCCTGGTAACACTTATGTTTTCTAAATGGAAATATTTTTAAAACGTTAACTCCATGAACATAAGGAAGGGATTAACAGGGTGAGATCTGTGAGGTTTCTCCTATCAAATACCACACAGTTGCTATAGCAATGTTTTCACAAGCAGAATCATAAAGAGAGAAAATTTCTGTGTTTGGAGAATTGACCAAGAATGTTCACAATTAAGATTATAATATAAAGAGGCAGAATGGTGATGTGCTAAAAGCATGGACTCTGGATTGGGTCATTATGGGTTCAATCCCTAATAATATGTAGCTGTGTCAACTGAGAGCTAGTTAATTCAACTCTCTATACATTAGTTTCTTCATCTGTAAGATGGGGGATATTGGTTTTTGAAAGGATTATAAGAATTTTTATAAGTAAAGCTCTTAAAACAGTCGCTGACACCATAAAATCGCTATATTAGTGCCAGCTAATATTATTATATAAGTTAATTTCATAAGTAAAATTCAACTAATAAGTAAATACCAAAAGTTACTCAACTTTTTGCAGCCTTAGCCTGGCTCCTGAAAGAATTGTCTAACTGTACATATATCATTGTTAATAGGAATCACCCCCCAGATCTAATTCTTATGATAGTACTGGTATCAATTATACCTTAAGTTCCACCACTAAGTCCTATGTAATACGTTGGATCATGTTTACAAAAAGCAATATCTACATTTTGAAATCTCTTGACTTCACATTTTCTGGGCAGAAACTTTACTTATTTTAGGCATAGGTCATAAACTCAAATGCCATTTCAGGTAGGACACATCATAAATATGTGAAACAAGAAGGTTATCAGTAGGGAAGAGCAGAGGCTGTGGTCAAATGAAAAGGATGTCTCTGCCAAAAGGCAATGGGATTTGGCTATACAAATTATGTTTTTAGGCTGAATTTACCACCAGTTTGCAACTCTATAAGTAAGTACAAAACTTCACCTTGAGAAGAAAGAGCTTCCCTTATTTTGTGGTGATTTTTGTAATAACCTTCCACTCTTCCTCAAGAAATAGAAGCATTGGTAGCATCAAGGAAAGATGCAGTTTTCCTACCCAACATTCATATTTCCTAGCTTTAGGAAATTTTTTAAAAAATGAGAGAAATGCTCAATTAGCAAACATTTTTGCAAAACCAATCACAATGAAGGGAGAGTTCCCAAGAAATTCTCAACATTTTTATTCCTATGTAACTCAGCCACATGATATCTTGCATACATAAATGTAAAAACAAAGATTTACAGAAACATCTTTGATGATTATAACTTCATCAGTCATCCATCTATGAAGAGATTAATTATTTCTTACCCACCACAGACAAACTCATTCAACCCCTTTATAAGTAATAGAATGACTTTTGAGTGAACAACACTGATGGCTAACATTTGCTGAATAACTCATTGTAATAGCAAAAACTAAAAGCAACTGAATAGCTCCTCACGAATAAACTATAGATCATCTACACAATACAGTATTATGCAGTTGTAAAACGGAATAGAAATATTTCTACTTACTGCTATGTAGATCCTCCTGGATATATTAAGTGAAAAACATCAGGGTGAAGGAAAATGTGTACAATATGCTAGAGTAAGCTGCATTTATATAAGAAAGCAGGGTGCTAAATTTAATTTTAAACGTGGAATAAAAGTGTTACTATGTGTAAGGGGACAAAAAAGAATAGGGTATATTGGGCAGAGTTAGAAGTGAGACTTAGTTTTTAATTATAACTTTTATTGTTGCTTTAACTTTAGAACCTACAAATGTGTTTGCATAATTATGAAATATATGTACATATATACATAAAATACCTAGAAAATGAAAGCAACATTAAATAAATTAGTCTAATTGTGGATCAGATTGGTTGCCAAATCACACAGAGAGGAGGAGAGGTCAGACAGCGAAATTTTAAAATATTCAAAAAAACTGAAAATTTGTTTTATATCTTTTCAGTAATTATATTGTTAGTAAAAATATTGATGTGGGAGCCCCAGGACAGGATGCCCCCTCCCTTAAATGAAACACAGTCTGAAGCACAGAGCTGCCCAGCCTAACGTGGAACTTACTAGTTTACAAATAACAAGTCTACTTCAAACTTTGATCTTCTCAAGGTTGTATATTCCCTTCCTGCAGTAACATCACCAAACACCCGTTTGTGCACCTAGTGAATTTTGCAGTAACTCTGTTCTCATACCCTAGGGAATGTCTTTGTCCTGAGACACCTTATAATCCTCCTCCTTTTCCTGCTTCTCTGTGGGGTGCTAACCATACTTTGTACGGCCACCATCGAAGTCTCTCCTGTTCGTAAGTTCCAATAAAGTTCATTTCTAACGTTTGTCTAGTGTGGTCTTTGGTCTTATGGTTGCCCCAGTCCGTGCCCTTCAAAGTTGAAGGGTTGAAACAATTGATGTTACTATGATAAGGAATTGTGTTAATACCATTAGGAAGCAAGATTTTCAAAATGAGAGTAAAGAAACACAATTTAAAAAACTCAAAGAAATTAGCAAAGACTATGTAGTTTTAAGTTTGAATTGAAAATATCTCATAATTCATGGTACATTTTCCTTTGGGAAAAAAAAAGCAAACTTATGCAGTCTTCCCAAAAAATTAAGAAATAATGACCAACCCACCAGCAAAATTCATCCCTAGTGCCCATGTTTAGGTTTTGGTCTCTAAATATCATTCCCATTAAAAGGAACCAGAACTTATTGGAAGAAATGGCTGACACCAATCGCAGGGCTCTATAAGATGAGCTTGGACTCTGCTGTTATACCAGAAACCAAAAATGTTATTAAAGACTTCTGTGTTCACGGCTAAGGAGCTCTTGATATAATTTGAAGAGCTTCGACCAGCAAAAAAGAACAAGGTGATCATCCATAAAGTCAATAACTACAAGGGATTGAAACACAATCAACATTAAGATAAAATCTATTCATTTATAATCATTTAAAAAATATCAGTGAATCATTTTATTATTTAAAAACTAGGAAAACAAGTAAGTGGGATGAATCAACATTATAATATTCTCTCTACTTTTAAAACTTGCCATAATAAAAAGTTCATTAAATGTGCTGGAAGAAAAATGAAAAGTCATGTTACAAAAAAATTAATAGTTGACCCACCAAACTACATTTTACTCAAAAGCTACAACATCTGATTTTGATGTCTCTCTGGGCAATGGATATTCAGAAATATGATACACACAGATGTAGAAAATGTGATGGAAAATATTTAGCAACCTCCTTAACCCTGGCCATGATATGTTGTTAGAAGAAAACATAATATCAGGGTAAAGTACGTGAAAATTTTGAGGAATTGCTTCAACTCTTAGCTGATACATCTAAGTGACATTTGAAATACTTGTGACATAATGATGGATACAGGCCATTATACATTTTGTCAAAACCTATAAAATTGTGTGGTGCAAAGTGTAAACTATAAAGTAAACTATAGACTATGGTTAGTAGCAACGCTTCAATATGTTTTCATCAATTGTAACAAATGTACCACACCAATGAAAGATGTTGTTAATGGGGGAAAATGTGGGGGCGCATATATGAGAATCCCCTATATTTTTGGTGTAACATTTATGTAACCTAAGGCTCCTTTTTAAAAAATTTTTTAAATTAAAAAAACCAAATTGATCTACTGGGTTATATTTGTAGGAATCATGATGCAGCTTTATCATGAATAGAGGTTTTTTTTATAAGCTTAAGGGAAAATTTGTCAACATTGTCCTACTTTCCTCACTATTCTTAAGCCTGGAGAAATGATAGCGTACTACAATGGGCACAGATGTTCCCATAGAATCCGCTCACCCCAAATTCTAGCACATAATGTAGTTTAACTTCAATGAGCTTTTCTTTACTCCTGCTATGAACTGAGATTAAGAATTCCTAGTTTAGAGAGGGTAATACATAGTGAATATATGTAAGTTAAACCTTAACCTCAGTGATGGACACATGGTGATTTCACTTCCCCAGTTCAAGATCTATGGTCATTCTTCACAGAAAGAGAGGTTTGAATAGTGACAGGAATAGCTTTGCAGAAGTTTCTTAACTTTCAGTGGATTAGAATTATTCAATTATCTAATGTTAACTATATTTTAAGCCTGCTGCATTTTGAATCAACGTGTGCTCAAGCATTTACGCAAAAGGCAAATGGAAATGGCGGCTCAAGCACATGATAGCCCCATTTTAGTTTGAGAGTGTGCCAGCTTCTCCTTTGCTGCCTCTTGATTTATTTGTGCATCTGGTGCCATTGATATTTATAAAGTGACCTCTTTTCCCCTTTCTTCCACATACACACAACCAGTGCAGGGAGTTGAACAATTATACATGCAGTGAACACAGTATTTTATGGTTAATGTACCATCTTTTATGAGAATATGCTAGCATAATGATAGAGGGCTGAAGCATGTAATCTATAATTAATACAAAGTGAACTGTCATGTAGGGGAAAATGGGTCTTTCAGCAGAAGTATAAATGCAGCCATGGAAACGGCTATAGCTCCTTGATTGTAATTATTCAACCTCACTAGGGGTCTGCAGCTAGCTATTAAAGTGCTAGTGGTCCCTCATGGAGTAGTCTCCTATCCAATTAAACTTTCACAAGTCTATTCAGGAGGCACGCTTCAGGTTGTCAAAGACGTTGTGGGACACGACTGTGTTCCATTAAACAGTGTTAAGCACCTGCATTTCTAATAGAACATAATGCTTTTGGCTACCTTTTGCATATAGAATTTGATTAGAGAATTTTCTTTGTCTGATTGAAACAATTAGAATCTCTAGACAGATAAAACATTTGTTATAAGAAAAGATAAAGGTCTTCAGTTTCTGATATTTTGCAGGAAGGGCTTTTTACCATTCTAGCATTTCCACTTTTACACAAAGGAAAAGCATATGCAGAAGTCAGTAAGAAACAAAGAAATGTTAAAATGTTTTGAATGATAGGCAAAATAAATGGAGTGGAAGTTGAAACCAATAAACAAAGTATTTCATTGCATATTTAAGAGTTTGTGCAAACACATTTGCAGACATTTTGAAATCTAGGAAAGACACAAAATGATTAATGCCAAAACATTCTGATTTTATGAGCTAAGTACTTCCATTAAGAGTACTGTGGTTTCTATTGCAAATTTCAAAATGAAAATGGATTAAATGGTCAACATGGAAAATGGAAATGGCTCTGAGAGACCCGATAGATGCAGCATGATTTTAACAAGCTTCAGAAAGCTCTATCAAATCTGTGCTTCACCTCTCTATGAGCCTCCTACTCTTCACCTTCTGCACTGGAACTTCTCTAACTCACAGCCATTAGTCATCAGAGGGAAAATATTTGGCTTTCATGAAAATGCATCACAGAAATATGGGGGAGTTAAATTCACAGGGCCACACTTGGCCACTGCAATATGAACGCCAGGGATAAATGCTGGCCCCATTTTCCCCCAGGTTAGAAGGTTCCTCAGGCCCAAGAACCAGTCTTCTGTAGCAGTGGCTAACTAGAAAGTGTACAGAAAATCCCTTTTACCTTTCACCCTTTCACTCCTCAACCCTTACCCTGCTTCTAAGGAATCCAGGCCAAGACAATACAGTTCCCAGCGACGCTATTTCACCCTATATAAACAGCATCCCTATGCCTCCATTTTATAATCTGTACACCAAGGTACTTGCACAAGAAAAGTCTTTAAAACTCTATAAATAAGACTTTATGAAAAAACTAACTAATTTGAAAAAATATAATTTCAGTAAGAATAAGGCTTTAGAGAAAGAAGGATATATCTTCATTTTTTTATTTTTTTATTTTTTTTGCTATTTACAACCTTTTTGGTTTTGCTTTGTTTTGTTTCCTTTCATTTTGTTTTTGCATTAGGTGGTAAATGGATTGTCAGCACTACTATGATTTGTTGAGAGGTACATGCAGATTATTTTAAATTACTTATTATGCACAGGCCTTATATCTGCTCCCTGGAGTAGATAATAGTCATAAAACAGCACAACCCTTCCTCCATTGAGTGAATACCAATTTATAGAAAAGCAGGGTACTCTGCCATCGTTTCCCTCCATACCACCTTTTCTGTGTCCATTAGGAGATTAGCACTCCCCAAAACAACAGGAAATGATGTAGGAAGAATATTAGGAGAAAAGAATAATCACCTGAGGCATAATAATCAGAGACAGGAAGAACCTTGTAGAGAAAACTGAATGGAATTGTAAGGTTTGTTCTTTGGTTTTAATGTAATTTATTCATCTGGTGTCAGAAAACTAGTCAATAAGAAAATGTGTAGACACTAAGATCTGTGCAAAAAGCTACCACTGGAATTTTATTTTACTTGTCAAAACAAACGTAAGTTCAAAATAATAGTAATAAAGACTGTATATTCATAAACTTGTAGCAAGGGAAACATTCTGTATTCATTTTTGTTTCAGAGGGGTTTAATGATGTTAGAAAGGATAGTAAGTTTTATAGGGTAAAAGGAGGAAAACTGAAATTCTGTAATTGGCCATCATCCTATTAAGACTGATTATTTAGGAGCAGGTGAGACACTCTAATTGATCTTCACGTACATTTGTCAGTCTTTGGTGGATTGCGAGAGAACAAGGAAGCAGTTTGGGGACATCTCAAAAGAGGAAACTTTTTTCAGCATTAGGATTGGAGGGTTTTCTATGGCCAAACATTTTCTGGAAAAATGGAGCCAACGGTATGTTTTCTGCAGTCAAACTGTCCTTATAGAAAGAGGAGTGGCCCTAACAGGCAATTTCTCAAATTGCATTCAACAGTTCAAAAAAAAATTCTAAAGATTTCTGCTGGCATAAGAAAATGTTAGCAATATTAAAAATCATGTTTATATAGATAGATACTATACATTTATATACTATATGCTATATATACAGTATATAGCATGATTAGATGACAAATAGGTAATAGATAGATTAGATAGACAGATAGGCAGACAGACAGACAGATTGACAGGTGATAGATAATCTCAGATAGTTAACTTCTCCAAGTCTTAGTTTTCTCATATGTAAAACAGGGTCATTTGAAGTTCTTATGAGATAATAGCAGATAAGTGCTTATTACCCATAGCATATATGAATTCACATATATCCATCATATGACAAAAAGTATCACAGTAATTCTGCGTGCTCAATCCCAATTTGCCCAGAATTTTCTTAGTTTTAAAACCAAATGTTCTCCATCTTGGGAACTGCTTTAGTCCTGGGCATATCAGGATTGCTGATTACCTTAAGTAGTTCACAAATGAGAAATCCAATTTTAGCTCCCACTCCAAGGATGAATAACCCCTTCCCAACATATAGGACTTTAAAACCATGGTCAAGATTACTGTAATCATTATACTGCAGCTGCCTGACCCAAAAACATTCCCACAACTCAGAGATACAACAGCCAGAGATAGAACTTGAGCTTAGAGTCAGAGATTCTCCATTTTGCATCCTTTTTACAGTTGACAAACAAAAGCTAACAACTCTTTGAGTTCAGAATAAAAAATCTCAAAAGCAAGGAGTTGAGATATTATTGATGTATAATCAATAATATATATTGATTATACGTAACTAGGATAGTGATTGAATTATTACCACCATCCACAAATGAAAACAAAATAATTTATAGCTATGTTAGGTTAAACTACCACCCTGAAATTCTTTCCAAGGTCTCTGAATATACTATAAATTAATGCAGTGATTCTACAATGTGTTGAATGTGTTCATTCTAATCAAGAAGCCATTTTTCATAGTATTAATAATTGCTAAACTTTACTGAATATTTATTATATGACAAGGTATTTGATAACTTTTCATTAATTTATCTCATGTAGTCTTCAAAACAAATCTGTGAGGTAGTATTTCAGTCACCTATATTTCCAGAAAAGAAAAATTAGTCTTAGAGAGTATAAGTAATTTACCTTAAGTCACACAGTCAAATTAGGATTCAAATAAAATATGTTTATGTTCTAGTTTGAGCTTTTTGTGGACCCCAGAAAACTGTTCTTAAGCTAACCCATTCCTGTGTGTATAAGGTATGTAAAACCTTTTGGTTAGATTCAGTCAAGGGACCTTTTGATTAGAGAACTTTTGATTAGATCACTTCAGTTAAGGACCTTGATTAGATTGCTGGACCAAGGTTAGTCCTAATCGTTTTACTGGAGTTTTATAAATGGAACACAGAGAAAGGGAGAGTCATTTTTACACTGCTATGTGAGAGAGGACTCCAGGATAGCCCACAGCTAATTAAAGACCGAGAAACGCCCAAGAGGTTAAGAGAGAGGCTGGAGGCTATTATCAGTGGAGCAGCCTGAAACTGAAGAGACAAGGCCTGGGGAAAGATGATCCATGTGCCTGATTGCCCACAGCTGAACATGGGGAGAATGTGAGCCTGGAAGAGAAAGAAAGAGTCTGGCTGCCATTTTGCCTTGCCATGTGGCAGTAGTCCAAGATCTACCAGCAGCCGAGTTTTGGTGAGACAGCATCTCTGATGATGCCTTGATTTGGACATTTTCATAGCCTCAGAACTGTATGATTTTACCCTAATAAATTCTTATTATAAAAGCCAACCTATTACTGGTATTTTTGCATTGGCAGCCTTCAAGCAAACTAAGACAGTCTGATTCTGATATTAAATAAAATTCATGAATAGAAAAATATTATAACAAAATTTAAAATTGGATATTCATTTATGCATGCAGTGTTATTGTTTTTTTTCCTACTCCCAAAGAATGGTAATAAAATAGCAAAGCTCTCTAGTTAAATGCCTCAACAATTACCAAGGAAGAAAATTTCTGAAGAAACCACTTAAAGAAAATATTCAGCAAATTGCTATAAATTTCAGGATCTTTTTATGAAGTTATTCTACATATTACTTGCTACAGTTTTCAAGTGGTTTGTTCTAAATGAATTAGGAAGTGTTTTCTCTCTATGAATTAAGATGAGCCTTATAACAAAAAGGATCTCCTCTTAAGGAATTTCTAATGTAGGCTGTATCTGAGTAGACTCTTGAGACTGAGTGAAAGGCTAGTCTTCAATATACTGTTCCTTTCCCAAGATATTTCTTTTGACTTGCATAAGATTTGCATATATGACATTAAAAAACAGCAATATATATATATATATATATAAAATTCCACTGTAATTTTACAGTGTAAACCCATTCTGACAAGTTCCACTGTCAGAATAGTTTTACTTTCCTTCCTAACTCTTTGAGAGTTCTCTGCCTTTGAAAATCAGAATAAGGATGTCTCAACAGTAATAGATTATCTTTGAAGGTAGCCTCACCACATTTTAGGAGCAGTCTTATCTAATTCTAGCTGACCTTGTGGTGTGTCGATCAGCTAAATCAAGGATTGACAAACATTATAAATGACACATTGCTCAAGGCACAGTGCCTGCACTATTGACACTTGCCTCACTTTGTGCTGCTGGAGTTCAGAAAGATTTCAGAACATCTTGTTCAAGGAATTACTCTCTTGATATGTGTAGAATTTGATAGCAGGAAGAAAAAAAAACAGAGAATGAATACGATTTTGAAAAGAAAGATTGGAATTTTGTTATTTCAGGGTACCCTTCCTTAGGTAAAAGAGCTCTTTTTTCACCTCTCCAAAAATACTGCAGCACCCAACATCAAGAATTAAAAATACCACATTTGATGGGCTATATATTGTGGCTGACATAATTCCCATTAAGTTTTCATCAGTAAGAAGATATAGATTTTTCAAGACCATTTCTGTGTTCTATTACTGGGCCTAGAAGTACCAAACTATGGTATAACATTGTAGTGGACTTGGTACTCCCTTAGTGGGTCCAAATTAAACTCTCTTCCTCTTAATGGATGTCATGTTCTATCGGTAAAATATCAATACCAATTGTGCTCCAAAATTGCTCCTAATCAATCTACTCTTGTCAGTTGAGACAACACAAAAAAATCAGATCGTCATATCAAACTCACATAGATCAGAAAACTTATCTAGTGTCAAAATTTATTAATAATTGAAAGAATATGGCATTTAAGAGACTGGAGTAAAGCTGGGAAAAGTCTGGAACCTCCTATGTTGCTCTCACATTCATTCTTGCTGTATCAGCCGAGCATTCATTGGCCCAGAATAATAGAAGGATTCTCTGAGGACCTCCTCAGAAAGCAGAGAGCATTTAAATGATGAAACATTACCAATTTTTAACCCCAGAAAATTGCTTGAGAGCCATGCCTTATATATGAAGTTTTGTTTATGATAATCCTAAACCTAGGACATTCTGCTCAAAGCATTCCACAGATAAGGCTGTCCCTCCTTACGCATTTCATTAGTCTATATGCCAGATGCCCAGTGTATCAGTCAGGGTTCCCCAGGGAAACAGCCAACAGGATATGTGTATATATGCATTTTTGAGATAAGGAACTGACACATTCAATTGTAGGGGCTGGCAAGTTCAAAATCCATAGGGCATGGTAGCAGGCTAGAAATTCCAGAAAGAGTTAGTATTGCAGTCTTGAGTTTGAAATCCGCAGGGGAGGCCAACAGGCTAGAAACTCAGAGACGAATGAGGCAGAATTCTTCTTCCTCTGGAAATCTCAGTTCTTTGCTATTAAGGCCTTCAACTGATTGAATGAAGCTCATCCACATTATCAAGGTTAATCTCATCTACTTAAAGTAAACTAGCTGTAGATGCTAACCACATCTACGAAATATCTTCACACCAACATCTAGGCCAATGTTTGACCAAATAACAGGACACCATGGCCTAGCCAAATAGACACATAAAATAAACAAGTAAAGCCAATTATCATATTTATAAAAATAAATGGCCAAATAACTTCTTTCCTTAACTTAGGAAGTTACCCTCACCCAAACCCCAACCCCAGCAATTGGCAAAGAAATGGATTAGAGGGCAAATGTTTTAATATCTTCTTCTAGCAACTGAACCTCAGAGGAACACATGACAACTAAACAATATGATGCAGTTTCACTGGCCTAGTTGCTAGGTGGACTTTTTTATGTCATTGACTCCACAACTACAATTAGAAAATGTTCCTTCCCTTTATGGATACTGTATTAGCCCAAAGGGGTGCTGATGCAAAGTACCAGAAATCTGTTGGCTTTTATAAGGGGTATTTATTTGCGGTAAAAGCTTATAATTACAAGGTCCTAAAGAGTCCAACTCAAGGTTGGTTTCTCACCCAAAGTCATTTGCCACATGTTGAAGCAAGGTGATGGGTGACATCTGTGAGAATTCAGCCTTCCTCTTTCCTCTTAAGGCTCTGTGGTCCCAGCCCCTTCCAATCTCAGCTGTAGTCTGGAGAGCTCATCTCTCTTCCCAGGGCTTTCTCAGCACTGCAAAGTATCAGCCAAATACTGTGTATAGAGCTGTCTTTCTTCCTCTACATAGCTTTTCCTATGTTCCTGACTGAGTGTCCATTTATATAGCCCACCAAGGGGGCAGGGACTCAAGCCTGCATGCCCTAATGACATGGTTGAATCAAAGCCCTAATCTTGATTTAATCAAGTAAATGTAAAGCCTTTGAATTTAAATCAATCAAAGAGTATCATGCCCAGAGGAACAGACCAGTTTACAAACATAATCAATATCTCTTTTTGGAATTCATAAACAATATCAAACTGCCACAGATACTCTACTCCATTCGTGAATCTGTGAGTAAAGCAGACAAGTGACTATACATATTTTCTAGTGAATATGTCTTGTGGATTTTATTCAAGTCTGTGATTTATGAACAACTATATTGGAATTGAAATCCTGGAAATTGTGCAAATGTAATCTCACTATTATATTTAACTTTTCTTATAAGGTGAGGCAAATGGCATAAATCAGGATATAAGGCTTCTGATTTTATCTCTTATATTTATGAACATTTACTGATGGTGCTGTAGAAAGCCTAGCACCTCAGTTTATCAAATGCTATAATTCCAGTATATATGAGCTTTAGGTAGAGAGCAAACCAATCACACTGTTTGAAAGCAGCAATTTTAAGAACTGCTCACTTTCCAATGTGGAGGTTACAATAATTTCCTTATCATTGATACTTGATTATGTATTAGTACTGCCCATACTATCCATCCTTTTTAGCAAAATAAAAATATTAATAACCTGTATTTCTTGCCCAATATATGTAAAGACTTTGTAGCCAATGCTTTGTATAAATTGTATTTAATTAAATGTCCATCCTCTCCAAAGCCAAAATGAAGTTGCATTTAGAAAGGGTACAAGAAGTTCATTGAGACAAGTTTTTATTGCCATAATTCTATGCTGTACTCCTTCTTAATATCTTACTATCATTAAAAAATCTGTAAAAATGACCAAAATGCAATTCAATTGAATTCAACATCTTGAGCAAAGGCATACAGCATTTTAAATTGCTTTAAAAATCTCTATTTCCATTAAAGTTATATATTAAATTCTTCTTAAGCTCTTGTTTTTGATAGTTTATTCTTGGCTTGCCTCCCCTCCCTCTTTTATTCACATCAACAACCTCTCCCCATAAACTATTAGCTTTAGAGAAGACAAAATATTATATATTTTATATACACAGCTTACCTTATCCTACGGGCTTATTGGCAATATGGGGCAGAAGCTTGAATTAGTAAGTTTTTGCTACCTGTTATAGCTGAATTTCTTTTAATAGGGTATTCAAGAGATTATTTGCATTTTATAAACTTGCCTACCAAGGGGGAATTAGCTTTCCAATATATAGCTTGATATCCAAAATGAAAATTTCAAAAACAGATATGTCTTGCCCAGGCCTTAAGCAGAGCAACAATTGAAATTCCATTCCTAATTACTTGGCTACACATTTCCTCCTAGCATTTTTCATTCAGACTGATAATTTTTAATTATTTTTTCTTCTGCTTACTCAGGAAGGACCTAAAGTGAACCTTCCTTCAATCTGCATTAGTTTATAAGAAAACCTTTGCTTTTCACAGCATAGACATTTTACAATATAGTGTGGTCAGGAAAAATATAATGGAATTTATGTCTTGTCAAGAAAGCACTAAACTGTCTATAACCTCAAGTCATTATGTTAAACAAAAATAAAATAAAAGAAAGCCATTTGAATTTAATGCTAGCTCCAACATCCTTAATATTTATTTTTCTTTAAAATCCTAATTTTGATCATATATTTAATATCTTATATTTCAATATCAAAGATAAAACATAAAATTAAGTACAATTTTTATCAATAATCATTCTTTTCAACATGTCATTTACCTTGAATATATCATAATTTAATATAACAAGTCAAAAAATTTATTGAAATTGTTCTTAGTTTACATATTTAAGAATTGATCCATAAGACCAAACTTGATTAATTTCTTCCTGAGAGACCATGGAAAACTGAAATCAATAGTATAAACTTAAATTTTAGGAATGCCAAAATTTGTTATTATTCTTCTTTCTGCTAAAACTATGACATTTCTATTTAAAGTCCCACTGGTAACATAGCTTCCAACTTGTACCAGGTACTATTATACATTATTTATGCTGAAACTTAGATACAATTTCATATTGATGCTAAATATTAGTTGATTTTTGTTTCTTGCAATACATGTTTTCCAGATCATCTAGATCTTAAGTATTATTAAATACCTGCTGCTAGTAAAGCTCATTTCATAAGAAATGCCTTATTTAGTGCCCAGGGACATTCAAGTAGTTGGGCTGTTCCTGTGTAATTTGTGCAAAGTTGAAAATCTAGATATCACACCAGGTTCAAATTAGATCTCTTGTGCCCTTTTTCATGTTTCCACTTCATACAAATATTCAAATTTCAGTGTTTCTTATTACTTAGGCGTCTTCTAACCATATTTAGGAGAAGCCTAAGAAAGGAAATTCTAATTTTTTAAAATCAATAGCCAGAAAGTGAATTTTAGAATACTAATGATGTAGATAATTGTAGGCAGAACAAATGATTGCAATGATAACCTCAGGGGCAATGTCTTTAACCAAAAAGGCATTTACTTTTCTTGTATGGCTGGAGATTGATATATGAAATCGATAGTTATGAAACAGAAGTTTCTTGGTGCTTTTAAAATTATAAATCCCATAGGTCTATCACTTGAAATTCTGATTCACAATGTCTGGAATTTATAGTCTAAAAATTTCCCCAGGTAATCCCACCGATATAGCAGCTTCCTGAACCACTGCCTTCAATTAGATGCTCAACAATCTGTACCAAGATTTTTTCTTTTTAATTAGTACTAAGTAAATACCACAGTTCAGTCATGAGGAGGGAATGCTTCTTCCTCACCCCTGTGTTTCCTTCTATGGAGAGTGATTTTCCAAAAGAATCTTACTCCATTTACCTCCCCAAGGAAGGAGAAAAATCTTCTGGACCTTAGGCAAATACTTATCAGACCCAAAGAAGTGAAAACATGTCTTTTTCCTACTACCTTCTCCACCAAGACCAGTGGGTGGCAGCAACTTGGAGTCTGTCCTTTATATATATATACACTTTACACTTAGAAGATTATTCCATGGCCTTTTGACACCGTGTCACATTCTCCAAATTTGGCTCTATCTGCAATGAAGTGATATTGTTTTCAAGCATGTGTCATTTCTAAATTAGTTCAGAACTCATGTGAGAAAACATATATAATAATATATAGGGCCCCCTTAAAACTCTGAAAACAAAAAGTAAATTATGATTAAACTTGGAACTCAAAAGTAAGCACAAAGTAATTGAATACATTATTTTATATATATAAACTCAGTAGTGTTCAGGTCAGATTTATTTTTTAATTTTAATGAATTCCACTTGAATGAATAAATTACAAATTATATATCTGATAAGGGAGTTGTATCTAGTATATATAAATGACTCACAAGACTCAACAACAAAAAGACAAATAACCCAATTAAAAAATGGACAAAAATTATGAATAGACATTTCTTCAGGGAAGATACACAAATTACCAATAAGCACATGAAAAGATGTTTGACATCATTAATCATCAGGGAAATGCAAATCCCACAACACTATTTGTCTGTCCATTTACCTGTCCTTATGTCTCTACAGCTATCATCTAGCTATCTATATATCGTTTTTGTTTTTGTTTTTGTTTTTAAAGATTTATTTATTTTATTTATTCCCCCCTTGCTGCTTGCGCTGCCATGTCCATTCGCTGCGTGTCTTCTCTGTGTCTGCTTATCTCCCCCTTGCTATGAGGTCTTGCCGCATCAGCCCACGGCGCTGCACGAGCCGGCCTGCCCTCACAAGGAGGCCCTGGGAAGCGAACCCAGGGCCTCTCATATGGTAAACGGGGGCTCTATCCACTGAGCCACACCCGCTTCCCTATATATCATTTTATCATTCCATTTTTCGATCTTTAAATAGGCATAGAGAAAAGACTTGGAATTATGTTTACCTGATGCTAATAAAGGTCATTTATGGATTTTAAGTTTTGTTAAATATCTGCAAGAATTTTGGATTCTTTTTACAAGGTTGACAGTCTTTATAATGTTCATGTACTTTAATTTTCTTTTAAAAGTTAACACAAGTCATGATGAATGAATTAATGACTGTAAATGAAGACTATAGAAACAGGAAAATATAAGGTGGTCATGAACTTATAGCAAGCCTAGAAAGGTAGCATTAATGATAAAGTGTGATGTCTATTTGAAATAGACAATAAAAGAGGAACGACTGACTGGAGCCCAACAAGGCAGTCAAAAAAATGGCACACCCAAACACCATTCACAACCACTTTCTTTTTTGCCTTTTTTTTCCTAAATAGGCCAAAAATTAAAATCTCAATTCTTTACTGTCTATCATGCTAAGGATGTCAAAAGATCTCATTCTGGCCAATGAAGTTTATTAGAAAGACTACTGGGTAAAGATTGAGGGGAGTACAGATCCTGTACTTAAAACCCCCCAAAACTGACAGGCTAAAGAATATCCTAGATAATCCATTTTACTGTGTTTAATGTGAAAAGAATTGACCAAAAGAAAATAGAGGGAGAACTGGAGAATCCACAGTATATGGAAGTTAAACAGCACAATTTTAAACAATAAATGGGTCAAAGAAGAAATCACAGGGGAAATTAGGAAATATCTTGAGATGAATGAAAATGAAAACACAACATATCAAACTTATGAGATGCAGGAAGGGCAGTGCTCAGAGGGAAATTTGCAGTTCTAAATGCTTACATTAAAAAAGAAGAACTCATATCACACACCTAACCACACCTGGAGGATCTAGAAAAATAAGTGCAAACTAAACACAAAGTGAGCAGGAGGAAGGAAATTATACACCATGATCAAGTGGGATTTATCTCAGGTATTCAAAGGTGACTCAATATAAGAAAATAAATTAATATAATATACTACATTAAAAAATAAAAGAAAAAGCCACATGGTCATCTCAATTTTTTCAGAAAAGGCATTTGACAAAATACTGTACCTTTCCTGATAAAACATTCAGAAAACTAGGAATAGAAGGAATCATCCCTAACATGATATAGGGCATATATGAAAAGCCTACAGCTTTTTTATAGTCAATGGTGAAAGACTGAAAGCTTCCCTCCTAAGATCAGGAACAAGACATGGATGCCCACCATTATCACTAATTCAAATTGTACTGGAAGTTTTAACCAGAGGAATTAGGCAAGAAAAAAAATAAAATTTATCCAAATAGGAAAGGAAGAAGTATAACTCTACCTATTTTCAGACAACATGATCCTATATATAAAGAATCCTGAAAAATCCACAACAAAGTAGAGCTAATTACCAAATTCAGCAAAAAGGCAGGGTACAAAATTAACACTCTGTGGAGCCAGCTGCTATATGGTGCATTTTGGGAACACTTTCTTAGACATAGAAACTTTCAAAAAGTGACTGTTTTATTACTTACATGGCACAAAAGTTTCAAAAAAGCAGAGGAAATGATTCCAACTTGGCTGGTTCCCCTGGGAGGGCAACTGCTTGGGTCAGGGTCAGTGAATTGTGGCTCCACACACCTGGCTTCACGTTGGCTATGAAGGACCAATTTTGGCAGGTCCCCTGGGGAGAACAACTGCTCAGCAGATCCACATCAGAAATGAAGGACACCTGCATTGCCTGAGTGCTGTGCTTTTATAAAATCCAGAGGGAGAGGGCCCTGCCAATGAGCAATCTCTGTTCCCTAGCAAGCAGCTGGGGCTAGTTAAGATTTAACATCTTTCCCTTGCCCCTGGGTTGTCTTTGGGCTCTTGCTAAATAGAAAATACCTGCATGCAAACAAGCACAAGTGGAAACATAAAAAAAAACCTACGTAAACAAGCAAGAGTGGAAACATAACAAACACGTGCACAGAAACAAGCAAGAGGGGAGGAGCACTGGGATAGGCAAGGGCTGAGACATGGCCACTGACTGTGTCTGTACTTCCCCGACACATGCAAGAATCCCTCATGTTTCTGTGTACTAGTAATGAGCAATCTGAAGAGAAAATCAGGAAAAATTTCAATTTACAACAGCAACTAAAAATAAAACTAAACAAATATCTAGGAATAAATTTAACCAAGGATGTAAAGGACTTATCCACAGAACACTACAAAACACTGCTGAAATAAATAAATAAGTGGAAGGACATTTTGTATCCATGGATTGGAAGACTAAATATTGACATGATGTCAATTCTATCCAAAATGATATGCAGATTCAAAACAATTACAACCAAAATTTCAACAGACTTCTTCACAGAAATGGACAAGTCAATCATCAAATTCACATGGAAGGATAAGCAGCCCCAAAAAGCCAAAAACATCCTGAAAAAGAAGAACAAAGTTGGAGGACTCAGACTACCAGATTTTAAAACATATTACAAAGCCACAGTAATCAAAACAGCATGGTATTGGCTCAAGAACAGAGATATAGACCAATGGAATCAAATTGAGAGCTCAGAAATAAGCCCTCATATCCTTGGCCAACTGATCTTTGACAAGGGTGCCAGTCCACTCAGGGGGGAAAGAACAGTCTCTTAAATTGTGTGGAGAGAACTGAATAGCCATATGCAAAGGAATGAAGGTAGACCCCTACCTCACACCATATATAATAATTGATGCAAAATGGTTCATGTTTAATGGGAAGCTAATATTTCTGTTTGGGGTGATGGAAAATTTTGGTAATGGATGAGGGTGATGGAGGCACAACTTTGTGATTATAATTAACACCATTGAATTGTACATTTGAAAACAGATAAAAATGGAAATTTTAGATTGTATTTATGTTGCAGCACATACACACACAAAACATAGAAGTGTACAACCCAGAGAATGAACCCTAATGTAAAGAGTGGGCTAAAGTTAATAGTTTAATTGTAATAATATTGTTTCATCAATTGTTACAAAATGTCACACAATGCAAAATGTTAATAAAAGGGAAACATACATGACAGGGGGGTATAGGAGAACTCTGTACTCTCTGCATTCTTTTTCTGTAAACCTACAACTGCTCTATAAAATGAGGAGGAGGAGGAGGTGGAGGAGAAGAAGGAGAAGAAGGAGAAGAAGGAAAAGGAGGAAGAGGAGTAGGAGCAGGAGGAGGGGGAGAAAAATGGACTGTGTGTCTGATATGTTTTAGACAACAAAACTGCCAGTGAAAGCTCAGGCCTGGCCAGATACAGCCCCTGAATAGCCAATCCCTAATGCAAACACTCTGTCCCTTATATTATATTGCACAGATAGGGAAAGATCTTCTGTTGCCACACAATGTCCCCTTTGAACACCAACTTATAACCGTGGAAGATAATGAAAAAGAAAGATTTTTCCATAGAGAGTAGGAGCTTCCAGTATGTCTTAGGAAAATTATTCTATTCTAGAGCAGGAAGTCTTACTATTCTTATCAGCAAGTTTTAATATATGCTGATTTTGATATATGATATAGGCTGATTACTGCTATGTTTTTCATTCTCCCTTTTTCCAAATGGGGTTCTTCTAGTACAGTTGCTTGCCTCTTATCAGCCATTGTATATTGTGGATACTGGGGACAGATAACTTATATTTTAGAAATGCAGTCTGGATTCAGTGACTGATTAAACTTTGTGGCTCTCTCTCTTGAAGAGTGGATGAGTGTTCCATGTAAAGGGGGAAAGTATATCCATGAATGTTGAGTAGACAAGGATGTAGATACTGTAAATAATGCTTTCTTTGTGTCCTCATTTCCTTTTTTTCCTGATTGGATTGATAAATTTATTTCATTTATAAACCTCTTTTCCTCTGGTTGTTTGGAACACATGCTTTTTATTGCTACTTTATATTCATTGATTAGCCTTAATTTTTACACACAAAACTGATATTTAATCAAGATTTCTTTCTCCCAAATGATATAAAGATATTATCATTTTTAAATTTCCATTATCTTTTCACACATTTACTCTGACCTTATTTGTTCTTATTTCCTGTTATTTTGTTTATACTTTGTTTTTAAACTGATTAAAATATTCATCATCATTATTATCATCATGATTACTTTTTACATCTGATTTTAATTAGATTAACCCTGATGTTTACTTATTTCTTTGTTCAATATAGCTTTTTTTTTGTCTTTCTGAGTTCAAATTCCTTCTTACTTAAGCTCATCCATTAGTTATCTATTAGCGAGGATTTGACAGTGGCAAATTCTCTCTGCCTTTGATTGTCTAAATAGTCTTACATTTTATTTCTCATTTGAATCGAAGTTAAGCTGTACTTTAGAATTTGGGTTGACCATCATTTTCTATCATTATTTTGCTGATATTGGTCAATTGTTTTCTAGGTTCTGATGTTGCTATTGAAAAGTTGATTGTGTAATTTAATTTTAATGGGTACAGTCTTTTAACTCCAGTGGCTTGAAGGTCTTCTTTTTGTTGCTTGTGTTCTAATGTTTCACTCTGATCATCTAGTTATGCATTTATTCAATATACCTACTCCAGTCATTGTAAATCCTAAATATGAAAACTCTCTTCTAATTATCTTCAAATACTGCTTCTTGTCTGTTATTTGTTTTCTGCTCTGGAAGTCATATTAGATATATGTTGGATCACCTATCTTCTCTATCTATATCTCTTACCTACCTTTCTCAGAATCTCTTTATATAGCTGTGCTACATTTAGGATAGTTTGTTCTGCCCTCTCTTTAATTTATAAATTTTCTCCTTAGCTGTCTAATCTGTTTTCATTTACTGATTCTTAATTTCAGTGATTATATATTTTCTTTCTAGAACTCTTATTTATATATACATGCCTAATTTCATAACTTCTGTCTTGTCTTATGTTTTCAATTATTTCTCCTGTGTATTTAATTATTTTATGCATAACAGATAATTTATTACCTGATATATACTACATTATTTCATGGTGGTTGAATATTGCTGTTATTTATATCTTAGGTCTCCAGAGGTTGATGGTTTCATTGTATGTTTTGACTTTTTAGATGCCCTTATTTTGAATGTCAATTTAAGTGAATATAATGGAAAACTGTGGAAAGGGCCTTTCTTTGCAAACCAGTTAAAAATTTGCTAGTGATTCTCAAGCATATTTGATACCAGGTGATTTTTGCAAATGTGTAGGTAGGTTTGGTTGTCACAATGACTGGAGAGTACCTCAGGTATTTTGAAGTTGGAAGCCAGAAATGCTAATTATCCAAAAGTCCATGACAAAAAAACCACAGGATGAAGAATTGACCTGCTCTAAATATCATTAGCACCTCATTGAGAAATGCTCACCTTAACCAACAAGGATCCCAGTACAACACTGCCCACTCATGCACTTACTCCCATTCTCAGGTCTGTCTGCATTTCTGGTCTCTGGTAATATCCCTATTTTTCTTGTGAGCTCATCTAGTCATTTAAAAGGAAATTTGTTAAGTTATATTTAGTATTTTTAGATATACACTACTACATTTTTAACTCTTCTAATCTGCTCTATTGTAAAAATTACCAGCATAATTTTCATGAAGTTCAATTTGCCAATTTTTTATTGCGTTGCTCATGCTTTCAGCATCATACTGAAAATCCATTGCCAAATCGAAAGCTATAAAGATTTACCCCTATGTTTTCTTCTAAGGGTTTTCTAATTTTAGTTCTTACCTTTAGTCTTTGATTCATTTTGAGGTTTTTTTTCTATATGGTATGAGGTAAGGATCCTATTCAAGTCTTATGAATGTGCCTATTCACTCATCCCAGCACAAATTGTTGAAAAGACTATTATTTCCTCATTGAATGTTCTTGGCACCCTTGTCCGATAAGCTCACTTCTGAAAGGACATATTTTCAGATTCAATTATTATGTACAGAAGTTATCCCTGAAACCTAAGACATAAAAAGAGATTTGAAAGAAAAAAGTCTAGCTATATATTATATGAAAATTATATGAGGTAAACACTAAGTAGAAGAAAGGTTAACTTATTAAAATTAAGAGTCACAGAAATCTAGCAATATGTTATAGAAAAAATAAAGAGATATTAGGTTAGCACTAAGTAGAAGAAAGCTTAATTTGTTAAAATTACATTTGATTCACAGATGACAATGCAGTGTTTAAAGTATAAAAACAGCTGTAGGCTGAAAAAGTGATTATATTAAAAGACATAATTTACTAGTAAGATTAGCAATCCTATTCAGAAATATAAAATTGAATAACCCACATTACACAATTCACAAAAATAAAATTCAGGTGAATTAAGACCAAATTTTTAAAAACATGAAAAAATAGGGAAGAATCAATTTAGAGATTGATAGCTCAATATAATGAAATAATTCCTTAATAGGACAAAAGCAGCAAAAACAAAAGTGATAATACATAGTTTGATAAACTTGATTCTAATAAATTAAAAACTTCAATATCAGGAAAGAAATCATAAGTGAATTACTAATACAAAAGATAAATTTAGGAGCACATACATGCTTGACAAGTGATTAACATCAGGTATATATTAAGCATTGATACAATCCAGTATAAAAAGGGGCAAACGATATGAAATCTGAATTTCCAATAAACATGATATAATGCTTAACTTCACTAATAATCATAGAAAAACAAATTAACTTCACAATGAGATGCATTTCCTACCCATCAAATAAGCAATAACAAGCCATGTGACACCACATGTTAGTAAGGTGGTAGCGAACTAAACTATGAACTCTCAAGCACAATTTTTGGGAGGCTAATTTGGTACCACTGCTTTGGGAAAATAAATGGATAATATTTAGTAAAGTTTAAAGCATATATATTCCTTGATCCAGTAATTCTACCGCTAGGTATACACCATAAAGAAACTCTCACCCAGGAGGTCAAGCATCATGCATAAGCATTCTCATTGTTCTGTTCTCTTCACAGTTTATCAGCCTGTGGTTCATAATTTCATTTCACCAATCATTCTCCGTATCCACTTAAATTCTTCTCCTCTCAGAAGATTTTTTTAAGCCACTCATTTTCTTCTACACAGATTGGGAAATATCAGTATGAGATTTTTGGTTTTTCATATCCATTTTTCAATTTCTGAGAAGTGATTGCAGGGTTTAGCACTTGTCCTTGACAATCCAGAAGATATAATCCTCCTACAGAAGGTTTTTATAACTTTGGTCATTTAAGTTACATATTCTTGGTCCATCTCTAATTTCTTGGACCATCTCCAATTTTGTTAAGTCTTTCTTTAGATGTATTGGATAACATTTTTAAATTTTCTTAATAATTATTTCCCAGTGGCACTCAGAATTGTTTTGGTCACTGATGTTCACAGTAGTATAAGGGTCTGATATTTTAAAGGGAATTACAATGACTCCTCCCCAGTACACTTGCAAAACAAGTCATTTGGAGACCATCAACCCAGAAATAAGGCATTCCTAGAAGGAATGACATTGAAATGTCTAGTGTTGAAATTCATTCACAAATTCACGTGTTTTGACCACTCTCACAGTCTCCTGAAAAATTCCCTCTATTCATCCACATTAGTTTAGCATTTCAGTCAAAGGTGGGAATTTTGTTGTGTATTTCATTTAACAGATAGTTCATATAAATGTTAAATGAAACTGGTCAAATCCCTATATCTGGTGAATTTCTGATTATACTTATGCTACCCCAGCCAGAGCAGTGTCTATTTATACTTTCTGTGTGATTCCACTTTGCATTATATTCCCTCCTAGCTTCTGACAATTATTTTTTATTTAAATAGCTTTTGCTGTTGATATTTATCAATGATTTCTTGAAAGTACATTAATCGTTTGCTTGCTTTTTTAATAAACAAAACTACATGTAATTTTGCATCAAACTAAAAATAATAGTGAGAGCTGATTCACTTATCTAATTTACTCATTGCATGGAGTATACATTCTCTATGAAAACAGAAGCTCTGTTTTTTAGGGGATTTTTTGTTTGTTCACTTACCTAGTAGTACAGATTAACATAGAATCCTAGAAAAAATAACTATTCAAAAATATGTTTATTTAAGTGTTCCTTCATCATTTTTGTTTTTTCTGATTTCAAAAAAAGATTATGCATACAGAGACTTAAATCTTCAGGCTGTTCAAATGCTGGGTGAGCCCTGAATCTCAGCAGAGTTGCAGCCAACATCTACTCTGCAGTTCATCAGACTAGTCCAGGAAAACTAACAAAAGGATGGTGATGGACAATGCCCATCCCAAAAAAAAACCAAATCTACAACTGCAGCCAAGACAATTCTACCATATGCCCCATGGGATCTAAGCCCCCTCTGAATCAGGAACAAAGTGGGCATCACCATCCCAAAATCCTCAAAATTGGGGATTGAACAATGGTCTAAAGTAGACTTATTATTATTCTATTATTATTCTACTATAGACTCATTATTATTCTAGCAATGGAAGAACTTGTATCATTGAACAGTGGCTACCAGAGGTTCTGAGAGGAGGAAGAGGGAAGAATAGGTGTAACAAGGGGACATTTTGGGGGCATGACATTGCAATGACAGATACAGGCCATTATATATTTTTCCAAACCTATAAAATTGTGTGGGACAAAGTGTAAACTATAATGTAAACTATAGACTATGCTTAGCAGCAATGCTTCAATAAGTGTTCATCAATTGCAACAAATGTATCACACAAATGAAAGATGTTATTAATGGGGGAAAGTGTGGGAAGGGGAGAGGGTGGGGTATATGGGAGTTCCCCATATTTTTTATGTAACATTTATGTACTCTGAAGCTTCTTTAAAAATAAAAGAAAAAATAGTACAATTATAAAAAAGGTCATGTGCAAAAATTAGACTAAATAAAATGTATCCTCTTTGAGGCTTGTAAATACATAAGATTAGCAGTGTAAGTTTGCCAGATATAGCAAATAAAACAAGACACCGATTTGAATTTCAGAAAAACAAAGAAATTTTCTTATATTGGATGTCCTAAACATTGCATCATACAGACTGAGAATTAAAACTTATACACTGTCTACTTGAAATTAAAATCCAACTGTTCATGCAATATTTTATCTAGCAATCTTCTAAATTGGTATTCTAAAGCCCAATGTACATATGAGATTTTGAATAATAATATCATAATGTCAACTGAACAATTTTCTTTAAGAAAGTCATCGTACAAGTCATTTTTACTAATTTACTAATTAGATCTCAAACAGCCTGCCCATATAGTTATTTGTAATTTAACACAACAACCCTGCTTCAAAGGCTATTTTTGCACTGGAATTTTTCTTTACCATCTTTCTCATTAAAAATTAGGGCAAACATTCAGTTCAATTTAATGGTATTTCTGATTCCCTGAATACATATTTTATTCTCTTTATAATTTAGATTATTTATACAATTCTTACATGTTAAAAGCATATTTTATAGTAATAGATTTAGTGTCTAATTTAAATTATACCTCATTTACTTTTACCTGTAGGTACCCTTTTTCTTTGCCCCCCTACTTCCAGGCATGAATAACAAATGCAGACATTTCTCTCATTCCAGTTCTCTTGAGTTTTTACCAAACAAAATGTTAACCACAGACTCTGGCAATAGATAGATGTCAATACCCATTTTCAGTGATGTAAACTTTAATCTTTTTTCTATAATTTAAAATTTCTTTTTTGTAGAGAGTTAAGAAACAAGAAAAAAAAACAAAAAAACAATACACAGCCCTAAACATGGTTGTTGGCATGCTACAGGGTGAGACGTGCCTAAAAAATAGTTTAATGGGAATTTAGGAGAAGATATTAGACACCGATCATCAGTAATAATTTTAAACTGACTTTGCTTTCCTTGGTAAGGTAGCTTCATACTTCCTGTTATTGTTTTAAATGATTTCCCTTTCCAACATTTTTGCCATGGGTTTTTACTAATAATTTTTCATGTGTTGTTTTTTCCTTTTATTACTGGAATGTCAAATTCAGTTAGGTTATAATTACTTATGCATGATGATTGATGTATTTATCCTCTATATTAATTATTTTCAACTCGCTGGACAAAAGCTAATTCACAGGACTATAGAATCCCTTTATGTGGCTCCACAGATATTGTGGTTGTTAGTTTCCCTACCATTCTTGTAATACAATGCAATTGCTATTTACTTATGTGTTCATGGCAGAATAAAAAATGCTTTTATCTTTATTTGGGGAAGGATAGGTTGTGGAGGGGATGGTTTGTGTGTGGTCTTCCTTGAAATGAATTATTAGTAGTAGTCTTCCAATACTATCCTTACTTAAGGTGGTAAAGCATTACCAAACTAAAAGCCATAAATATATGATCAAATGTGCTTTCATTGAAGCTGTATTGTTTTTGTATTCCTATATGTTATATAAAGTAGCATATCAAGAAAATTAAGTCAGAATCAGACAACTGTTCAAATACTAAAATATTCTAATGTTAGAATTATTCCTTATAAACAGCTTAAATATGATATAATCATTTTTTCATATTAAGATAATTACATATTGCATTTGTGGCTTTTGCAAACATAGCTGTAATTACCCCTGGAATTGTATAGCTTACTGTCTTTTTCCCCCACTTATTAAAGCTATTTATTTACAACAAATGCTTTGTACACAAACATTAGTCTGCTGTTAACAAAAGTGAAGCCCAAATTTGTAATTAGCTACAGCTGTACATGCTGCTTTCCTTTATTCAAAAGTCTTCTATCATTGTGAAGCTGTTTAGCTCATTTTATTCTTTGTGAAAACCAATCTTGGATACTAGCTAAAGACCTCATCCTCTATATGCTGATTTCAAATCAACCATTATTAGCTCTAGTTGGGGAAGAAGTGCAATTTATAGCAATAACTGGATTGAGGAAAGGACAGGGAAAAGGAGAAGGTCCAGGGGAAACTTGGGCACACTTTGCATTAAATGAGAAGGAATAGTATGCATCAGTTAATAATTTAAGCATCAATTGAAAGTTCTATGCCCAAATTATATACCATTAAACACCAATTAATCAAAACCAAGTGTATCTCTTAAATTATAGAATCAAAATATGATCTGCTGCTTTTTCAATATTGGCTAATCCTATAAAATATGTAGGCCACTGACAGAGTATAATATAAAATGTCCTATGATCTGTGACCTTAGGTAAGTTACCTAAGCTTTTTATGTTTCAATTTCTTCATTGGTAAAATGGATGTCATAATAGCATATATGTCATTTGGCTCTACTGAGGATTAAATGGGTTCATATTCATCAAATGCTAGAACACTGTTTGACACATGGTAAATGACACTGGTGTTAGCTATTATTATATGATCTCATACATTTTAGGAGGTAAAATTTTCACCTATCCATTTTTGATGCTTTCATCAAATGATGAATAAATAAAGACATCTCTATGAATTCAATTAAATGATGGATTATAAGAAAAAAAGGAGGGTGACAGAGCAAGATATTTTCTCCAAAATCTTGGTTTAGTTATTGTTGAACCTCCTAGCTAGAGGAAATGCCCTACAATTATTTCCAATATTTCTAGTATTTGTAGTGCTATGTTAAAATAGGAGTTCTTGGATTATCCATTGGCCTGTTTCCAAATTACAAAAAATGATTACAGAATAATTGATGTTATTACCTTCCATATTACAACTCCAGATATGCCCAGAAAAGAAAATTCCAAAACCTGGTGAGATCTGGTTCTCACCAATGGCAGTTGTAATTTTCCTGAAATAACTCCATTTGATATTTGATAGGTAATATTCCAAAGAAAGGAGTCAAAGTTTAGGAGAACTCAAAAATAATATCATTAAAATATTCACTACAAATGATTAACTTGAAAAGATCAATAATAAGGATTTCAACTTATCAGTGGAGTTTGTTCCAATTGAAAGATTCATTCCAGTAAATTAGGATTGTGTTAAGAATTGTATCTTTTAATCTAAACATTTGTAAAACTCACAGATACAAAAATATCAATAATATCTGGTCATTTTTGCAGCAGAAAGTTAGAGGCTAAAATAAGACAAACAATCTAAGGATAGTATATCTTTCTATCCCTTGAGATGGATTTCCAATTTAAAATCAAATGATCAAGAATGAAAAATAATTACCATTAAAACTAAGCTCACTATTAATTTATTAAAAAGAAATTATTTATGGAAAATAGAAAAGTACTATAAGAACTGAAAAACTAGATCAGTGGTGTTTTGAATTTGTTAATTCCAAGGTGAGTTAGAAGTGTACTTGAAGGTACTCATTTATAAAGTGAGTTGGGGTAGGATGGGAGAAGAGAAAGAGAGGGACAGGATTAGAAGAGAATGGATCATTGATTGCTGTTAAGATCAATTAACTATTTTCTGCAGAACAAACCCTATAGAGTTGTGAAGTTTATGTGCTTCTAAACTATGCCTTAGTTTATTAATAATGTGCTCCCAATATCCCAAGCTGCAATCATGGATGATAGTCATATACAAAAGCAGATTATATCAGGCCTCTACAGTTTGGATTTTTGGCAGGTAGCAAACTTTTAACACCTATTCAGAAGACATTTCTTTTGAAAGGTTCATTGGTTTTTTCTTCAAAGTCCTGAATTCAGCTCAACAATTAGCAGTTGGAATTCATTTGGCCTTTCTGTGGTTACTAAGGCTACTATTACTCCTAATGGCAGTAGCACAGGAGATAAGGTTACACTTGTAATTATCTCACAATGTCAAGTTTGCTTAGAAAAGTTTGAGATCTTTGTTATTTACATCTGAACTAAAATTCAGGGTTTTCAACTAGAAATGGTCAGTACTCAAGGCACTAAGGAAGTAAATGAGTCTGTGAACTTGGCAATCCCATAAGCTTCTAGCCCTTACTTTCTCCAAAGCAAATGTAGCTTTTCCACTCATGGGGGAATGGGCAGATAATTGTGGCAAAGTTGTCAGAGCTCCCAAAGCTCACTACTGCCTGCAGATTTCTGAATTGCTTTCCTGGCTTTAACTCTTCTCTGTAGTACCTTGATCATCCACGACACTGGACTTCCTGTGTAAAACATGCCTGAGCTTGCTATGGTCTCTGAACTCTGCTGTGGGCCAACCAGCTGTTGTTGTTGTACAATCTGATTAGTTGGCCAGCACCTAACCTGTGTGCTCATGCCTTTCTCCATATTCTCATCCTTTATACTCTCAAGAGTCTACCTAGTTTTGTAATCTTGCCCTCACAAATAAAAGCAGCCAGAAATGTGTATAATACAGAAGCACTGTTACCACCTACAGTAGCAATATTGCAGTTCATTATGACCACCGCAATGTGTCATCACATTCCTGAAGTCTGAGTCTCAGAATTTTCCCCAATATTTTTGATGTGGTGAATTTTTTTAAAAAATTTCCTTTAAGTAGTTTTATTGGTAATTATTCATGATCTATTCCTACTATTTGACTTACTTTTCCATTTAACCACCAATTGTTTTAACATTTTAAAAAAACAGCTGAAAAGAGGTTTTGTTTTTACAATAAAGAAATTCCTTCTATTTTGTCACAACAGAATTATTAAACTTTTAAGGGACAGCCATAAAGCAAGAGAGTCCCATCCATCAGCCCTATGGTATCACAGCCCCCTCTCAATTAGAGGGGGAGTAGACATCACCATCCCAGAAAGGTGCAGCTTAAACTCAGGAACCAGAACTTAGGCCAGCTGCAACTATAAAAGGATAAAGGTAAGGAAACCTACAAGTTAAAAATATTAAGTCACCAGTCATACAGAGAGAATTCAGGTAAAAGTCTGTGTCATAGCTCAGATTGATTATAGTGGCTGAAAATAACTCTGTGGCCCAAAATACAGTTCCTGCCACAGTGTCTGAAAATCCAACCATTCCTGTTAAGAGATGTTTAAGTCAACAGTCTTTGATTACTCATTTCCTAACAATTTTACCCTTCCTATATTCAGTTCATCCTTGTGAAACCTAGTATCTGTAACTCAACCTAGCCCTTTGGTTTCTAGACCTCTTATCCTCCTGCATAAAACTGATTAAATTCAAATTCAGACACAAAGTACCAGTAATTTTGTGTTAACCCCACAAAAATGGCCACCACTAGCCTATCAATAGGAAATCACTATTCTGTGGTCATATTATTTTCTAACTCCTCAGAACAGATATTTCAAACCAGTTTCCACTAGCCTTCACCCTAATTAATTCTCATTATATAACCTCACATACACAATAGTAAAATAGAAGTCACTAGATGGGGAATGTTCATAATTTTCCAAATCTCCCTCCTGAAAAATAGTGGCTCCTGGTTTTATGTTTATCTCCTGAGTACTTGACTCCTTTCCACGACTAATTTCTTCTTTTGTCGTCTGAATTTCATTTTCTCCCATCTTCACAAGCATTGCATTTTTCAGTTATCACTCATCTTTTTTGAATTACTAACCTTAACTCTGTACTGCAGTGGTTCTCAAAGTTGGTTCACACTGTAATCACATGGAGAACTTAAAAAAAAATATATTGGGGTGTGACTGCCAAAGATTCTTAAGTAATTCCTGGTGTGGGTGTGATATAAACATTAAAATATTTAAAAGCTCCTCAAATACTTTTTTAAAAATACAAATAAAAGTTTATTGTACAAAACTAAGGCCTTTGTATTTCACAACTCACTACAGTTAAAGAAAGACCAGATAATTTTTTAAGTCCTTCACAAAATTTCTGCTTTCACTATGCCCGGTCCCCAACTATTAAACACGGCCTGACCAAAAGTTATCAAAACAAAAACAATAAGTAACATCAAGTCCTTTAAAGAAACCTGTCCCAAATGTTATTTCTTGGCATAGGTGATCTTCACGGCGTGGGATGGTGTGAACTTAAATCCTTGTAAAGCATCCCTGGCAGCTCCAGCCTGCCCATCATTTTCAAATTCAACAGAAGCAATGTCATGTCTTCCAGGTTCCAGACGGTCTTCCTTGAAACCAGTGAACTGATCAAACTGCATGGATAACATCATCTCATTAGTTTCTTCTGGTAAGTTATTAAGGAATAAAATATAGTTTGGAGGGTCATCAGGAACCTGAAGATTTGGTGTTGTGTTTCCTTGGGTGTTAGCTGAGTTTGGTGTTCCCAGACCAGGCT
>JAQZBX010016593.1:0-36346 GCA_029593785.1 Cabassous unicinctus | reverse complement strand
AGAAAAAAGCCAATTTGAAGTTAAAAGTTACTTGATTTTTGTCAAATCAAAATTATAAGAAAAAATCTTGGTAGAAGTATCTTTGATAAGCTTGGAGGAGAGAAAAACAGCTGTAGAGCAGAAAGCAGAGAGTATTGGGTGATTGCAGTGGTCAGGCGGGTATTTTGGTGGCAGGAATAAATGTAAGCCCTCTTTTATGCAATTGCTTGGCATCTGCATCATTAGTCTTTCACAGTGTGGAAGGCGATCAGAAAGCCTATCATCCCATCTGCAATCCCGTAGTCCCTTCCCAGATCAGTCCAGTCTGACCAACAACAATGGGGGAGCACTGGGAGAACAGAAAATGGAAAAGGGGTCGTTTTCTTGAGACTTTCTCTCAGGGGCTTTTTTGTTTGCCTAAACAGGGGAGATCCATCCTTGGGCTAACTATACATCTTTTATTTCTTATAAAGTCAAAATGGCAGGTGTCCCAGTCAAAGCCAACATCTGCCCAGTGCATTCACGTTCACCTGAGTTGAACCAGCATTGACTCACCTTGCTATTAGCCAGCACGCACTCCAAACAAGAGGAGAAAACAGTGCCTCTGGCCAGCGACATCTGTGGACCCGTGATGAAGGGGGACCAAGAGGGAAAGCAGGTGAGAAGGGAGAAAGCGTCTCAGAAGCACACATTGTGTACTCATGCACACATGGTGTCAAAATCCTTCTACCTGTCAGGATTATTTCATACTTTTCAATGTATGGTTTAAATGTATAAACTAGTTAGCTGTGGTTTTCCCTAAAACCCAGAATATTGAAGTATTTATATATTTACATATTATCTTCATAGCTTGCATGGGGAATACAAAATTAATGGATTTTAAGGAATTATTCAAATAAAACAAAATGAATTTTTGCAATCTTTGGCAGTGGTTGGTTTTCCTTTTGTTTTCTTGTCATCTTTCTTTTTTTGGCTTATTACGTTTGTTTGTCCAGTTGACCTGTATTTGGAAACACTAGGAAGCTGGACAAGTAGGGGCAGTGGCTCGAGAGAGACAAGACGTCCATTCCACAGGTCCAAAGGCAAGGCAAAGCCGGGACCAGGGAGCACGGCCAAGGAGCTTCCTGAAAATGGGGAACTTTCTCCTCTTCACAGACCAGGCTTGGATGATGGGATCGCCACCACCCCCATGTTGGCAGGGTGTGGATCCACAGCTGCTGACCTCATTATGGCTTAAAACAATAACCCGGAAGGGCAGTGAATGGCCAAGACAGGAGTACACCAGGACCATGCAGCTCAGGATGCCAGAAATTAACTGGCTTGATCATTGGAAGCTGTCAGAGCAGAGGCTACAAGATTTAGGCAGAGCAAATGTGAAGGGCTGCTAATTTTCCCTATTGGTAAAGGACTCAAAGTCTTAGGGCCCCATCCCCAGTAGGATGTACAACTCAGCAGAAGCTCGGGCCCTTGACTGCCCAGCCTAACGTGCTAACGTGCAGCGTCTCCCAAAGTCACCCTCTCTGCTCGGTTAACAGAGGCCTCCGGCTGAAGACAACGTCACTAGCTTTAAGGATGGGAAAGGCATGCAAAAATCAGGGAAATAAATGGTGACCAAGAGAAGTTGAACAGGGTCCATTCAGCTATATTGCAAAGCTGATCAACTTTCATGATTAGAGAATAATATTAGTTAAGTTGCTGAGCAAGAGTTTTAAAATGAAAGAAGCTGAGATTTAGTATTAAAACATCAGTGACTCAGCTTGAGGCAGCATAGATACTTGGAAAAATAAGGTCAAAACAGTATCATCATGATAAAGCAGGCAGACCGAGGAATAACAGAGCTGGTTATCTATTTAATGGGTTTCAAAGTTTCCCCTCCTCACAGTTAAAAAATAAGTAATCAGCAAAGAAATTAGGGAATTCAGGAAGTCATAGACCCTGAACTATATGGCGGGAAGCATTAAAAGATGAGACCCTTTATTTTCAATCCCCTTGGACACACGGAGCAGGAGATGGTGAATGTGTAAATTCCATATAGCACATTCATATAGGCACATTTTGTCTTGAAGGCCTTGGGGCTCCATCCCAGAATTTAAGCAGAAGAGTGACATGCCCAGTTGACCCCAGCCATGGGCCCTCTGAGCCTTTGTTTCTGATCTGATAACCAAGCCAGCCCTAACGCAGGATAAATGAAATAGCATGGAATTGTTGAGCACAGTGCAAGCCTGGCTTTTTGGGAAAAGAAGCATCTATAATGATAATTTTTATTGGAAATAATGTAAATTATTATTATTAATGTACAAGTAAATCTCCCCTAATAAATTCACTTTCTTTCATTTATCGTTTTACTAGGTATATTTGTCAACAGTTCTTAGGTGAATACATGGTGAGGTTTTAGAACATTTTTTATACAACTGCCTACATGTTTAGTTCCACTCTTTTCTGGTCCAATTCTTTTCCCTCAGACAAGCTTACCTCTTGGATAGCAGATCAACATTTCCTAAGACTGAAGATTCTCATAGGCATTTTGGGTAGATTCATTTTTTATGTGGAAGCAGGAGCGATGCTGGCCAGTAGAGTGCCTGTGATGGAGTGTGCTGTGCTGAGCTTTGTTTGCACTTGTAGATGTAGTGAGAACACCAGCTTCAGCAGCTACCTGTCCACCTGATGCTGTGTGCTCTGGCCCCTGGAGAGCGGCAGGGATGTGCACCCCCGCGGCCTGCCTGCCCCCAGTGAGCATCTATCATTCTCTTTCTCTCGAAGCATCATCATTTTATTGCTTTTTTTCCCCCTTCAAATTTCTCCCAAGACCTTTTCTCATTAAAGACTACACTAGGAAAAGTTTTAACAGTTAATGGTTTTCATTTAGCCAAAGTAGATCTTAAGTGCTCATACAGTTTTTAAAGATTTGTCTTTTATGCATGCTAAAGTTAAATAAATCTGTTTCAAAATTTTCCCCAAAAGAGGTTTTTGGGGGAAAACAGTAGACATGGATATTTTTATCCTAAAACTTTGTTTAGTTTTCTCTTGTTTTTATATTCTGTTTTTAGAAAGTTATGACAGAAATACAAAGTTGCATAATTCCATACTGCAGAAATATCCACCAAACTGAAAAGGAAGGAAAATGTAATCCACAGTGAAATACTCTCCAATGCACCCACCCTCAATATTAAATTCTACAGGTGCATTGAATATTTTTCTGTTAGGCAGATAGGACACTCAGCCTTCTAGAGAATTCTAGACCTGTCAGAAATAGTTACAATGAAAAACATTATTTTCTGGGAAGCAGAAATATATTAATGCCAAGTCAATTGCATCCTTTCCAATTACATGCAAGCAGGGAAGGAAATCCCTATCTGAAATTCACACACTTTTTACCACATCTCATTCTTAATTATCTAAACAAATATGGCAACTTCCAGTCCTCTTTCGCTGGGGGTCTTGAACCTCACACTAACTTTGGAGAGAGTCACCCTTAACAAGGACATGACAGCTGTTGGACAACACTCGTGCACATGCCAATGTAATGAGAGGCAGAGACGCTGGCAAAGCACAGCCAGCTGATGCTGGGAGGGAGCATTAGGCAGCCAGAGCACTCCCCCTGGAAACAGAAGCTAGCAAAAAAAAGTTCAGTTAACTTGGAGGTTTTATATTGTTTTAAAGTCCTACCAAAAGAAATGCGTGTACTAGAGAGAAAAAACTGCCCATTAACTTCAAATGACGTTTTCTAATGATTTTATCAGGTTTTTATGTGTATTAAATCATCTGTAATGTCTGAAATCACTGGGCATCTCAACTCATCTTTAGCAGGAAACACAAAAGCAACTTTTAAAGGGCTATGTCAAAGCCAGACACTTGAACTCCAGATGGAGCCTGTGGAGGTGCTGGGTCTAACACGAGTGTAAGTGGAGACCACTAGACCCTGAGTCCCAGGGCCGCCTAATCATCACTTCGAGCAAGGCCAGCCACCCATGTGGGTATCCACAGCCCATATTAGAAGGAGATAGGCCACGAAGAGGGTCAAAACACTCACCATACTCTGGGTAAACGTCAAAACGTTAGGAAACATGAAGAGAGTTCAATTGTGCATTAAAGTTTGCACAGCTTGGTCCAAAGTGGTCAAAGGGCAGTCTGGAGACACATGCTTGGGGCATCCCCACGTTGATGGTCAGAGGGGCTCTGGAGGAAGGATGGGAAGGCACCCAAACAGTGGCCAGTGTCCCAAGCAAGCAGCCCGGTGCCTGGCACCTTGAAATAACACGAGGATTACTTAACATTATAGCATAGTTTTCATTTTTCAGTTTACATACTGTTCTCATAACATCCCATAGACAGTCAGGTTTGTTGGTTGTTTGACATGAGGACCCTATCTTTTACTATTTTTTAAAAATACTTCCCAGTTCATCTCTGGACCACACACATGTGAATGCTTTTCGTTTTCACCAAAAGAACCTGCTGTCGACAGAGCTTGGTGCATGGGTGCACTCAATAGACACAGAAGGAGAAGACAGGAGCTCAACTGGCTCAGATGTCCAGACGGTGACCTTGAGCAGGCTGCTGGGCCTGCCAGGGCCCCTGCATTCTCAGCTGGAAAACAAGGATGTGGAATTAATATGCTCTAATGTCTCTTTGTTAAATAGATAATAGTCACCTGTTACTCCCACCAGATTGAATTTCGAGAATCACAGAAAGCCATCGGGCCCCATTCTCCACGCCTCCAGTTCAACTCGGAGCCAGTCGCTTACTGCCCACGCTCTTTTGGTTGGACACAACTCCACTGACATTCCATATCAGGGGAGGATTTCCCACCACACCAGCAAAAAGCCTTCTCTGCCCACAGGAGAGCGGTCGCTCCCAACCATTTTCTCATCCTCCAGAGGTGGAAATGTTTGAAAAAGACACAGAAAAGAGAAAATGGCCACAAACGAGCAGGAAAGGGATTAACAGATCAGACAGCTCTTTCCCTGTCCCTGCGGGCACCTCACCTGCTTCCATGGGAGCTTCATTTCATGCCGTCTGTGGCTGGGGTAACTCAGGATGCCTCGGCTAAGCGGCTGCGTCCTGAGGAGTCCTCTCCCCCTCAGCAGAGGGGCTCTGCTTGTCACAGGGCTGCCGAGGGAGCCCATCACAGTACAAATGCCCCCACTCCGTGTTTTACAGCATAGAAGATACTTAGAGGCAAATGGGAGTTTTATGAATATAATGTTAATAAAAATTGATTTTTGAAAATGAAGCTGCCTCTTTATTCTACCTTCAGGGTAGATAAACAAGCAGCCTGAGTGATAAATGCCTGCTTTTCCCAATCATAATTGGCCAGATATTCTTTTACTTAAAACAAGCTCCTATTTTACCATGGACAAAATAATAGTAAATAGATCAATTAGCAGGTTCTAGATAAGGCTTGGGAACTTATATTTATGAGGAGCAGGCCAAAACGCTCTCCACAGCATCTATAAGTGGTTAAGCGTCCCTTCCCCTCTCCTCATCCGTTTCCCAAACCCCCTGGAAAGGCTCTGCTCCAAAGAGTGATCGCACAATGGATGGCTTTCCTTCCTCGTGACCTACCGCCCTCCACATGATTTAATCCATGGTTTTGGATGCTGTTGATGATTTATTGTATGAAAAATGTAAATGATCTGGATGGCAGATGTTTTCTATTTTCTGACCATTCATTTTCAGTGCGAATGTAATTGAAATTTATGAAGTGTATCTGCTGAATTGCATTGGCAATTGATGATCTCCTCCAGTGCTGTCTATCTGGCAATGATGAGTGATTGTGGACAGTGACGTGTGGTGACAAGGGCAGGGACAGACGTGATGTTTCTGCTGGAGGGAAACTACCTGCATAAGGACGGGTCCCCTTTGCCTTGGGCGGCAACCCCAGTCCTCCCCAAACCACTTGTCTGACACGCAAATTATGTTTTTCTCCTTTGCAGAGTCTAAAACTTAGTGCCTGTCTCCTGAGTTCTCGCAGTTTTCCTGAGGACTTTCTTACAAAGGTCGTGTTGTAAGTCTATGACAGAGATTGAAGGGGAACTTTTAGAAAACACCCATGGAACTGGCTCTGGCAAATTCCGAATGTCCTCAAGGTAGCTGGAATCGTTGAGCTTTGCACATGGGTTTCCAGGTGCCAAAGTGGCCGTGAGTGGCTTATCGCGTGGTAGTGCAATGAGCAGCTGACACGGCCGTCCAGCGACTAAATCCGAGCTCCTTGCCCCTCGTTCCGTGTGCCCTCAGAACCCAGCCCAGAGCCTGGGACCTTGCTCGCCGGGTCATTTTCTTTCTGCTCATGATCTCTGTCAACAGGGGTAAAGTAAGGGTCAGCTGGGCAAGAGGCAGAGGAAGGGCAGAAAGACTCCTGCATCTTGGTGTAATCGACCTGCCGTTAGGCCTTTTCCTTTATTCAAATACCAAACTCTTATCAGGGATGTCATCGCTATCATGCACAACGCGATCACATTCCTTTCAATCTCCACATGCTCCATGCAAGTGGACCACAAAACCGGATGACCCAGTGTAAGGAAGGAAGGAAGATGGGTAAGCGCCATTATTAACAGTTCTGGTGTTTTCTGCCAACGCAGAAATGTTCCCTTTGGCTCTGCTTCTTTGGCATCCAAAATGTCACTTTGAATTGCATGAGTCAGCTCTTGTGTGGCTCTGATGAAAAGTGGTATCAAAAGGTGCTAATACCCGTGTCTTGGGGTTAAAATAAAGATTGATTTCCATTATGAATAACTGAGGTGTCTGCGTTGAGGTGCTTCCTTTCTATCTCACCTCTTTCCATTCTACACCTTTTTAATCTCTCTTCTCCCCTCTACTACCAGCTCACCCATACGTGGTTTGACCAGGTACTTTTCAAACCATTCATCCCATGCCATGTTATTATTAGGACAGTCTCTGGCATCGAGCACTAAAACAGAAAAAAGGTAAAATACTGAATTAATTTATTTCTAACGTCATCAGATCCAAAGGATCGGTGCCACCACAGAGAAGGCCACCACTGACCTTGGGAAGCCCAGGCCAGTAACTTGTAGAAAGACCGATTTCAGAGATGAAAGCGTCTCAAAATTCCTCAGTACAGTCCCTTATTTACAGGAGTGGCAGATGAGGGACCCCCTTGCCTGGTCCCGTGTCTGCGCCTTGCCTGGCTCTGCTCTGAGACGGCAGCTCCTTTCCTTCGTTCCTTCTCCAGACTCGCAAACGCTCAGCGAGACGGCAGCCCAGCACCACGTGCCCTCTGTGCTGGACGTCACGGCAGCTGTGACGACAGGACAGGTGCCTCGAGGGCTCCGCACGGAGCGCTCTCTGCAGCCGGCCAGGCCCCCGTTGCACACAGGACCCTGAGGCTGAGTGTGCGGTCACCCCTTTGCACACACACGCAGCTCGGCAATTTCCGTTTCAGCTTTCTTCTCCTCATCTCTTTGAACTCAACAATCCCCTTTAATAAAACTATCCTAGCAATCTAATCTGTGCAAAAACGTAGTACATGGAAGCTCATGGCAATGTACTAAAGGCCAAAGTATGGGAAAATGGTTAAATAAATGATGATAAATGTGACAGAATATCTGCTACACAGAATAAAATTATGTTTTCTCTCTTTGGCCCTAAAATTTTACTTCTGTGACTATTTCAGAAATAAATAATTAGGAGTGCCTGTGAGTATTTAGATACAATTTATGTTTGTGGTTGTTTTATTAAATCAGAGAGACTGACAACAACCGAGGCCTCAAATAATTGTCCATTTGTTAAATAAACTATGGAACATCTGTCAGGTGGAATACTATGCAGCTAAAACAAATGATGATGTAACATATTATTCACAAGGTTTATATGGTACTGTTCACTGTAAGATTAAATCCTTATGTTGCCAAACAATATGTATAGAAGAATACCATTTTTTATTAAAAATTTATATAAATATATAGGGGGAAACTGAAAAAAATAATTGTAATCATCTCTAAGTGGGGGGTTAAGACTGATTTATTTCCTTATTTTTCTTATCTGTATTTTATTTTTTTCTTATAAACAACAGGTAGACTTGTGTAATAAAGACAAATAAAAGTAATAAAAACCCTACTTTAAAAACTACAATATTAAGCGAAGAGTATTACAGCATAACTCTTTATGTTTAAAGTATTCTCAAACTGTTTGCTTTTAACTGTTGGGAGTACAGTCATTTATATTGTGTCTATTGCTTGGAATTTGGGGTGATTCTTATTTTATTCCTCATACCTTTGTGTTTTCCAAATGTTCTACTGACATGTATTTTATTATCAGAGAAAATGATAAATAAAAATTATAAGATGCATGTGGATAGAATTTGAGGCTTTTTAAATTATTTTTAGTTACATGTCTAAAACAGAAAGTGGACTATTGAGTTAATCTGGGAAAAGTTGAAGAAAATGGAGCACATGTCTTTTATTTTCTTTAAATTTTATTTCAACGTCCCCTCCCTACACCATATTGTTTACCAAACTCAGTGCTAAGACTCTCGTTGACAACCACAAGCCTGCTGGAGCTCACTCTCCTGAAAAACTGTCATAATAAAAAGACATTAACATTTTAGTATTTGGGCAAAATGTTTAACACTCAAACATTTGTATTTCTCCTTCAGTTTTCAAAACAACTTTAAGTCTCACTTTTCAAAACAGTGTTAAACGCTGTCACTCATTAGCTCGCAGGTGGCTGAGAGTGAAAGGCTTCCCCTTCCTGTGTAACCTGAAGAGCACACCAGGTGAGAACTGTGGATGGGCTAAGCCCATGACCTTCCAAAGCCCAGCGGGGAGTCACCTGGGGGAAGCCTGGACTGGCCGCATCACAGGCGGCGTTCAGTCGCACGTCCCTCTGGACGGGAGGCCTGGGGAAATCAAGCCTCTAGCAATAAAGAAATCAGGGCAGCCCGAGTCGAAGCAGAGTGCACCACAGAGGCAGCCATGGCCAGAATACAGCTGTCAAATTTAGGACACACTGGAAAGGAGGTATAAGGTATCAGGGAAAGAAGCGGGTCCCAAACTGCACATCACGACAGCAGAGTAAAAGGATGCAGTGTCATTAGCACAGTCCACCTCATGCTAGCACGGTGTCAGGCTTAAATCACCCCTGCCGAGGCAGGGTGACAAAGTGCAAGTCCATGGAAGCTCAAAGAACGGAGGAGTCTTGAAGCCTGCCTGAGCCAGCCAGGCCAGGCTGGCTGTGGATCGAGGCCGGGGGAGGCTTCCCTTAGCTGGCGGAAGCCTTGAGCCATCTGCAAATGGACCCGCTGAATCTAAATGGCTGGCGTGGGATCAAGTGCAAGTTTTCGCCAGCGGTGGTAGATGCGGAGGAGCAGGCATCTATCAGGATTTCATTAAGAGGGTAATTTCCTTGGGGAACGCAGAACACTTAAGCCCAGGCTGGCCCTGCGTTCATATCCAGCCTCCGGTTTGCGGGGATTTCGGCCCCCGAGCTGACAGAGAGGCCATGGGCAGGGACCCCAGCCGGTCGTTGAGAAAGCCACGTAAGTTGATTGACTCTGTGATCTGTTGTTGAGGGTAATATTGCAGTCAGGAGAGGGACAGATGATGAACAACGTGATGACATCAGTGTCAGTGAGGAACTGGGATAGCCAGCGCGCCCATCTCACAAGACGGCCGAGACGATTCAGCTGGCACGTGGAGAACTCTCGAGAAACGGGAGTTACTAAAGCCTTACAACAAAGCGCTCCGTGGTTGCTTGCCATTTTGCAGATTCCAAAGCCTTTCCTCCAGCACTGCCGTATCCGCTGCTCACCTTGGTCCTTTGAGAGAGAGAAGACGTGGATTTTCAGGGGAAGGACTTTCCATCCCCGCTGCATTGATCCCAGGCTGCCTTCCCGGGACTGTCACTACCCTGGCTTTGAGTGTCTCATTTTAAAGTCTAGTAGTTTGCACGCAATGAGCAAAGCTCCTGAAGCTAGCCTCGCAGGGGCTGTTTGGCTGGGTGTTGGCATCCCAGCTACCCTGAGAGCACCGCAGAGGCCCTGCCCTGGGCCTGCCCTCCTGGCCATCCAGACCATCCTCAGGGAAGCTCTGACATGTCCCGGGGGCCCCTTTCTTTCCTGATGGTGCACTCTGACCCACCCCTCTGGAAAACGCCGGGACCCCCGCACAGTCCTACAAACCCACCGAGCGGCGCCTCTCTGGCTGGTGATGCTGCAGTTCGTTACAGGCACAACAATAAGGTGCAGACACTCACGCTTCATGGGGCGCAGGGTGTGGGGTTAGCTCATGGGCCACAGCCAGCCAGGGTGGCGTTTGGGTTGAGCCGCCTGACGCTGGGCCCGGAGCTCGCGGCCTGGTGGCTACTCCACCCCAGAAGGGCGGTGCCAGGCCTCGGCCCTGCCCTGCTGACCCCTTCTGCACCTCTCCAGCCCTGCGGTCTTCCACCCGACAGCGCCGTGTGCCCACTGTGTGCCCACTGCCGTGTGCTCACCACCATAGGTTTCCGACTCGGGGCCGACCCCCTCGTCCTGCCGAGGGTTGACCGGTTGGCTGGGAGCACAAAGCGCAGAAAGGCTGCTCAGCCGACCTCTGTGACCCCTTGCCGCTGGTCTCTGGGACCATGTACTCACTCACTCTGCTGCCCCCTTGACCCTCGGCCACCTGTCAGGCCCCATGCCCAGCAGTGTTTGCTGTGGGCTACGGGATGTGGGGAGCTGGGAAGTTTCAACAGTGTGAGAAGAGAGCTAAGAAATCATCCAGGAAGAGAGTCCCTGGGCCCAGGGGCTTCAGGCCTTATTCTCCAGACCACAGCATGGACGGCGCCATGCGTCCTCTCTCGTCTCTAGCCAACGGCGCCTGGGGGCCGTTCTCGTTCGGCTGCCTTCGTTTGCCCCTCCCAGCGGCACAGAGCTTCACGCTGACCGGGTGCACAACTCAACACCTCTCTGTTGAAGGGCCACAGGGCTGGCTGCATCACAAACCACCCCAAACCTCGAGGCTTGACACCGAAAACTTGGAAAGCATCGTGTCTCACCGTTTGCTCGCCCACCGCGCGGTTCTGCTGCCCTCCAGCTGGGCCCACAAGGCCCCAGCCCTGCCACTGGACCCTCACCTCCCCCTGCTGCTGAGCCTGCGAGTGACCTCACAGCCATGGACGCGCCCAAGAAGGCAAGTGGAAACCCGGCCCTGCCTTCTTAAACCTCTGCTTGGCCAGAACAAGTCGGCCGGCCATGGCCAGAGACCAGCCCAGGGCACAGACCTAGGAGGCAGGGGGCTGCTGGCCACGAGCCCCTGCCACAGCCATGGCCACGCAGGCTCTGCCTTGGACTCTCCCCGCCGCCTCCTTAACCAGCCCTTCCTGGATAAATCAACTGTTTTCAAAGCAATGTCACATCCCATTCTCTGGTGGATAATCCTACGCTCCGTGGACCAAATTGGCAGCTCCACAAGGTTTCCTTCCGGAAACCACGCCCCATGTGAGGGCAAGAGGGGCGGGCGCGGGAAGCAAGCTGGAAGCACGGTCCCACCTGCAACTTCATCTCCCCCAAAGAGTGTCACATTGTGATTGGGAAGGGAGAAGAAAAGGGGCGCCGCAGACGTAATGCTCTTAAGTCAGTTATCTCTCTCTCTTGACTAATTAAGCTTAGCCGGAATGGTGGGCCTGTCAAACTTGGGGAGCCTTTTCCACGAGAAAAAAGGAGCCTGCGCTCCAGGTGGGTTCCCGTGACTCTGGCTGGCTCCACCACAACATGCACTTAGCATCTGTGACAGCACCGTCAAAAATAATAGCTAAAAACTCACTGTCTGTCACAAGAAAATAATTATGCAGGGGGCTGCTCTTACACGCGAGATGGCGTCTACATTTCATTGAGGAAAGTAGATGTGGCTTTTAAAAAGAACGTACTGCGTCGGAGGTGCTGTTGAGATTAATAGCCAAGTAAAGAATAAAAAAAAGTTCCACATGTGCGTGTGTGTGACCGTGCCACTCATGGAGAGACGGGAGATGTCATTCCAAAGCTTGTTAATTACAAAATGCATTAATGTTTTACTATACCCTTATCAGTAATTAATCACCCACTTTGATGTAAAGTTCAGCCTCAGAAAAGTTCCATGAAATTGTCCTTCATGTATGAACGAGGTTTTCTAGGGTGAGCAAAGACATGGACAGAAATAGAAGTGCATCCCCGTGGAAACGGGCAGATCTGGGGCGCCTCCCCTGCCGCGTCCTCCGCCGCGTGCGTCACTGCCGGGGCGCTTCTGAGGCCCAGGCCAGAGGCAGCAGAGGTGGAGAGAGAAGACGAGCGATGGGGAGAGGGAGAGGGGGGCGCCTGCCAGCCCTCGCGACACCAGGGGCGGACGGGGAGCGCTTCTCAGTGGCGTTCTTCAGGTGCACGGTTTGAATAAAAATGCAAAACAGGATGCTCCCATTCAGTAAATATTATCATTTTTATTCACTCATTAATTAAGTTGCTTAATTGCTGCTGTCAAAAGACTCTTGAGTTTGTGACTGGGGCTGCTGCACTGTTTTGATAGGAGCTGAAGGAGAGAAAGGCAATATTGCTTGGCTTGCGTTTTCCCTCCTGAGGGGGGAGCCTGGCGAAGGAGACCAGAGAGGCTCCGCGGGCTCACGCCAGGAGGAAAACCACTCCCGGGTAGGCGGTCAGCTTCATGGCGCCGTCAGATGGCATTTCATCACTGTGACAGATGGATGCCCGTCACTTGCATATTATCAGCTCAGTCATTATGCTGGGGAAATCATTTCTATGCAAAATATTCCCCCTCTTTTAATCTAACTTCCCAGGAGAGGCCCAGGAATGGAAATCGACTCGAGCCTTGTCAGTCAACACAATTATACATATTTTGTATCTGTGTTGGGGGAATTCCTTCCGGCTATTCAAGGAGACGTCTTGTCCAGTCTTCTCCCCTGGTGCGTGCCCGACGCTCACAGAGCCTCACACTTAATTCTCCACGTGTTTCCTTCCCACGGGTCCCGCCAGACGGCCTTCGGCAAACACTCACAGGAGCAGCCTACAAAGTGTCTTGGTGCTGACATTTGACTAATGTACCCTGGCCTTTCCGTGTTCAAATAGGCTTTACTTGAGGTATTTGAATAACCTTTGAGTACACCCTTCCTAATCTGTCACCCTGCACACCCCCAGACCACACAGGCCGGCCGAGCAGCCACGGCGCCACTGCCCATCATTTCTAAAGACGCCCAGCCTTCCCCAGAAGGAACGCTGCACGCCGTCTACTGAGGAAGGGGCACGAGAAGAAAAGCCAACGAGAGCACATACACATGAGAAGATGAGCTTCACACGTGTGGAAACCAGGGGCTGCAGAGCCAGAAAGGGCTGATAAACCTGACCTTCCAACCAGATTCTCGGGTAAAGGACCCTGTTCTCCAGCTGGCTTTTCACAGCTACTCGTTGTAGCTACTCCACCATCCTGTGAGGCCAAGTGTGTGCGTTTACATATGTATGTGTATGTGTGTGTGCCTGTGCACACGTGTGCACACATTGTGTATGTCTGTATATGCAAGTGTCTATATTCCCAATATTTTCCTGATTATTTCATCTGGATACTTGCTTAGAGCCCTGCTGCCAGTGTTTTGGAAATAAGCCGCCACGTGGAGACCTCACGTCCAGGCTGGAGGCCCAGCCACAAGCTGAGCGTGCGGAAGGGCTGGGAGATGGGCCCTTCAGCTGAGGAGGGCCTGGAGTCTTTACGTCATGGTAAAGTGCATATAGCTACATTGGAACTGTGGGCAGAGCAGAAATCCTCACCCAGGACACAGGGCAGACACTGGGCTGCCACCTCTCACTTTTGCCTTAAGGGGCATCTGGGGTGGAGGCTGACAGCGTCCTGCCTCCTTCTTGCTCCCTTGGGTTTTGCTGAGAAGTTCATTTGCATTCAGGTCCCCACTGCAAGGAGACGGGGAAGAGTGGTCCCATCTTGACACTGTGGGCTTTAAATGTCTAAGATTTTCTTTGGTCTATCAAACCCAGTGCTTGAAATAAACTTGAACAATTTACTGATCTGCATTTGGGGCTCCTGGTAGGTTCCAAAGGACAACCAGTCTCAAGTCCCTATAAAATGACCTTTAATAAACACCTCTCTCCTTTAGTCGGTGGCTAGAGATGTTGAAGCTCATACAGACAAAAATCAACAACAAAGAAAGCAGAGGCAGGGAGGGTGGGGAAATGGGAAAGTAATAGAGCAAACCCATAATGCAGCAAATTCATGATATATTAGAAGGAGCCTACACCATGTTTTCATCATTGCACTTCCAATCACATTAAATGCTGAAAATAGCAACAGGAACACACATTGGTCTAAATCAGAAACATCACAGCATACTGCTAATACATAAAACCTTTTCCAGGAAAAGGAATAGCATTCTGGAAAATCTAAAATTCAAGACTTCCACATCAAAAGCCACATTTCCTAAAAAATAAGAAAGAGCTATTTGACTTACTGAGCCTATTGGTGTTCTCTCATTCCTGTGACAAATTACCAAAAACTTCATGGCTGAAGACAACACAAATTTATTTTCTTCCCTTCCGGAGGTCAGAGTCCCACACAGATTTCGCTGAGTTAGGACCAAGGTGTGGGCAGACTGCATCCCTTCTGGAGGCTCGAGGGAGGAGCTGTTTCCTGGCCTTTCCCAGCTTCTAGGGGCGGCCCGCATTCCTTGGCTTCTGACCCCCTCCTCCGTCTTCAAAGCCAGCAATGTCGGCAAGTGCTGCTCGTGCTGCCGCCTCCCTGGTCCTCGCTTCGCTCTGGAAGAGCTCTCTTGAGTACATTGGGCCTACCTGGACAATCCAAGGGCCTCTCTCTAGTTCACGGTCAGCTGGTTGGCAACCTCAATTCCACCTGCTCCCATAATTGTCCTCTGCCAGTCACTTCACATAGCCCGAGTTTCCAGGCATTAGGAGGTGGCATCTTTGGGGGTCACCATCTGCCTCCCATATGTTCTTAAGGTGTGCAGAGATAATATAAAGAGTCCAAGGGAAAGCCTTCTTAGCAACAGGCTTGGCCAAGCTCTCAAGATCCTCCATAGAAAAGGAAGGTGGTTGACTGATCAGGTAAGTCTGAGAAATACAAGATAATCATACTTCTTTCTTAGAGCTCCAATCAAAGCAAGAACATTTTAAAGCATCTGAGAAGTCCTGCAAGAGGAGCCTATTTAATTTTTTTTAACCTAAAGTTTCCCAAACTTATTTGATCATGGAAACTTTTTACACAGAATAACTTTTAACAACCCAAGAAACTCATTTGGAGGAATGAAATTCGAAAGGATAATTAGTACTGCAATGCTATCAAGAGACAAATTATTTGATTTTGAGACATACATTTATCATCCTTCTTATCTTTTCATATTCACTTTTTAAATTCTTTAGCAGTTTTCTAACATAGCATATTCAATAAGAACTGCAGAATTCCTCCTTTGTGATGTAGAGGTTTTTATATGATGATTTCCTTTTTCCATATTTTTATTGAAGTATGACTTACGTACAGTGAAATGCACAACGCTTTAGCATACATTTTGAGTTTTAAGGAATGCATACACCTGTGAAGTCCACACTTCAGCTAGCTATACAAAGAACCCTCTCGCCCCTTCCCAGGCAATCCTCACCAGAAGCAGCCACAGTCTGAGTTCAGTCACCATCGGTTACTTTTGTCTGTTCTAGATGCTCACATAAAAGGAGTCAAGCAGGATGGACTCTTTCGTGCCTACCTGCTCAGCAGAATGTTTATGAGATTCATCCATGGGATGTGTGCATCAGAAGCTCATCTCATTCGATCACTGACTGGTATGTCATTGCTTGGCTGTACAAAGAGTATTTATCCTTTCTCCTCTTTGGATACCCGGGTTGATTCCATTTTTGGTTGTTATAAATAAGGCTGATACGAGTGTTCTTGTATATGGTTTTTTGTGGACATGTATTTTATTTATATTAGATAAACACCTAGGAATAGAATTTTTGGGTCATAAGATAGATGTCTACTTAACTTGTTTAAAAAAAAAAAACAGCCAGTTTTCTAATGTGGATGTACCACTTTATACTCTCACCAGTAATGTATGAGAGTTCTAGGTGCTTCATATTCTCATCAACATTTGGCATTATTGGTCTTTTTCACTGTAGCCTATATGATTATTTCTTTACATTTCAGCAAGTTCTTCTATGCTTCAGACTGTCTCATAGAAGAACAACCTGCAAAATCAGGGTCAAGGAGGATCTTGTTTATGATTTCATTTTAAAGTGCAAACAATTTTAGCTTAAGAAAGATCCTCATGTTTCTATACTTAATTCTAGATACATGTTCTAGTAAGGTTGTGAAATTCAATATATTTATGTATTTGAGTACATTATATTAATGGTTCAAATCAAATGATTATTTTTTAAAACACCAATCTAATAATGTTTACAATTGTTCCTCATATACTTGAAATTGTGTGTAACATATGAATATAAAAGTTTGAAGCTGTATTTTATATCTAAGTTAAAATTCCTGAGACAGAACTTCCAATTATACCATGAATTTTATCCATGCAGAGGACTTACATTCCAAATGCACCTACAATCCTATTGGGTATAACAGAGTAAATAAAGTGTAGGATAATTTCTAATACTATTACTTCAAGTAGACACTGGTGTTGATTTGAGACAGCCTGTCAGTGATCAATGTATATCTTTAACTGTATCTATCTACCATCTATATCTATCTATAGCTCAAGGATCCTCAACAAATACCTTCCAAGTGGTGGTTTTATTTCTTTCAGTCCGACATTTCATTTCTTAAGAGCCATCAGGAGTTTGAGCCGGAGCTCCTTCTGGAAGCCGTATGCCTCCCAGGGGGTGAGGCCCCAGGCTCTGGCCTGGCCTCCATCCTTGAGCCCCCATCGTCTGGACATGCTCCCAGGGTGCGTCCGTCTGCCCCCAGCACTCCAGACCCCGCTGGCTGCTCCCTCTGCCTGGAGAGCAGAAGCCCCTCGGGCCAGTCTGCGGCCGCAGTTCTGGCCGCCCGGCTCCTTGGCGCTCTGCAGCATCGGCCTCCTCTCTGCAAATCTCTCCAGTGGGAGTTTTGACCTGAAGTAAGTCTCGTTTGTTTCTCTTTGTAACTGAGGAAAACCATGTCTTAGAAGAAGGTTTAACAACCAATCTTTAATATTTTATAGTCAGGGAAAGCCATACAAAGCAAAGTGGTTGAGTAGTTCCTTTATAAGAGTTTATAGATCCTAAAATTGCTCTAAAGAAATGCCTCGAGTGAACAAAAGGAAATCAAATCTCTGGCCACTTCCCCATATTTTATGAGTTGATGGGTGGAGGAAATGACATCGCCATAATCACTGGGACTTCCTGGCAAGGCCAGATGCCAAGATGACAGAAGCAGCCAGGAGCATGGAGGGCAGACCGGCCGCAGGCGAGGGAGAGAGAGCACCGGCTTGCTTGTCAACACCCTGGTCTGTGAGAGAGAAGTCTTTTAATTTCCTAGCATATTCCCACCCCAGCCCTCCACCCCACTCCTGGGTGCAGCCTGGTAATAAAGTCCTTTACAAAGAAGGGCGGGTACCAACAGCCTCTTTCTCCCGCCACAAGGCCTATTTCACCTCCAAGAAACTGCAAATGCTTCCAGCAGGCTTTCTTCCACAACGCCCCCCGAGAGGGCCAGCAGGCTGCTTGTGTGTTTTCGGCCTTCGCTCTTTCATTTCGGCGTAGGCTGCGTGGCCTTGGGGCCACCTCCCAGGCCTGCGCGGCGGTGCCAGGCCGTGGTTCCCTCGCACGGCGTTTGTTCAGGTGGGCGCGGGCCGCCGGCCCCCCAGCCTGCCCGGGCCCCCAGGAGCTGCTCTTACACGTGTAGCTACAAACGGCAGCGGCAGGGGCTGGCCTGGGCGCCTTTGATGTCAGCGCTAAGGTGGGTTAAGAGGCCTCTTGGCCCCTCCGCGGCCTAGTTCACACTTTAATGTTTGTCTGGGTTGAACGGGAGGTCAGGAGGTGAACGCGAGTTCACCCAGAAGTTGACTGATAGCTGCGTGTGCGGGAGGGGGCTGTGGTCCAGGCGGGCTGGGGGGAGAAGCCCCTCGCAGCAGCCGCCCGGGTGATGGATGGCCCGTGGCCCTGCGGACAGGCCGGGGTTGGCAGGCCCTCGGCCGCGCAGCTGTGGTCCAGCCACCGAGCAGATGTGGGCCCCGGGGCCCCGCGCCCGAGGGGCCCCCCACCCACCCTCCCGGGCCTGGGAAGCAGCGGGGTACGGGGCTTCACGTATTTATTTATCTGCCCATGCGGGAAGAAAAATGATTCAATAATCGCATCGCCTGCTCTGGACAAGATTGTTTTCTTCTGTGGGAGCAAAAGGCAACTTTCCGGCCCCATCGCGGGAGTGTTGCTGAGTGGACAGGAATGACTAAGCTAGAAATTTCACAAGGAGCGGTTAAGAGTGAGCTGACTTTAAAAAGTCCTTTCATGTCCAGCTTCTGTCTAATCCCCTGAGGAAAGAAAGAAGAGAAAAAGCAAAAAAAATCTTTGTGGCTGAGAGAGTTCAAGCTGTCTGAGGCACAGGTTTTGGGGGCCCCGGTTGCTTCTGCTCATTGTGACTTTGAAAAGAAGGACTGGAAATCTCTCTCCGGTGGATTCTCACGTGTGTTTTCAAGAGGACTCCCTGCTCTTGAAATTAAAGGTCCGCCTGAAGAGTCTTGCTTGCCCCCTTTGGCCCCTTCCCCACCCCCACCCAGGGGATCAAAGCAGACAGGCAAATAATTCAAAAGTAACCCAGGCCTGATGACGCCCTAACTGTGGCTATTTGGGGTCATGTATTGAGTGTGCATTATTTTGAGGCAGGAAATGCAGCTGTAGGTGCAGTTCGTATGCCATTCGGAGGCGTGTTTATTTTAAGACAAACTGTACTGTTCCAAGTTTCCAGCATCATCCGACTTCAACCCGCAGCGTAATCAGCTTGGCATCTCTACCCCCCAGGTGAGGGGATGGAGACAGGGCGCATGAATCCTGCCTGATGTCCCCAGTTCCTCAGGTGCCCGAGGGTGGGACTCGGGCTGCGGAATGTGGAAATCTCCCTCCTGTCCTGCCAGAGATGTGTTTGCAGTCTTTCTCCCTCTCCTCACCCTGCGGCCAGCGTGACAGCTGCAGATGCCATTCTTCTAGAATAATCCAAGAGCAGCCCAAAAAGGCTCTAAGAGGAGCCCTCTGGTGTGAGGACAGGGAGCTGAGAAGTAGGAGGTCACTGAATAATAAACGATGAAGTTCTCAGCTGGCAGGGAAACAAACAAGGCGTTTCCTTTGCACAGTTTCATTGCATTTATCATGCTTTATACCATTTCAAATGTGCCTTAAAGAGAGGAGCATGCTTCACACATTTTCAAATTCTAAAGTACTAAGGAGTTTCTCCAAAGAGTTTGAGTGCTCTTCAAGTAACCCTACTTATAAATGATAACTTGACTGGAGATGTTTTAAAACAAAGGCATTTTAAACACCTAGACACATGCAATATTTAATTTTTCAATTGTAAAAATACACACTGCAAAAGCACAAAAAGTAAATATTTATAAAATTTAGATATGAAAATAGCTTTGAGACTGATGTCAGAGAAATACAGGATTTCTTACCAATCTTTTTTGGTTGTAATTGTTCTTTTCTACTTCTGCCATTTTCTCCATTTTGAAAGCAAGTTTCTTTGACTTCCTATTTGCCTCCAAAAAGCTGTCCTTTGATTCATTTGTTTATTCAAAAAACTTTTTTTGAGCAAGTGCCATGTGCTAGAAAGTAGAGATGTAAGATTGAAATTAATGGAAACAGAGTAGAAGTTCTTTGGAAGGTCTAATAAAATAGACAATAAGCTAAACCAAGAGAATACAGATAGAGATTACAACAGAAATGGGAAAAGAGGGTGTTACTCAGATAAACACGAAAATTTAAGAATTGTAACAAAATAATAGATGCACTGACTCATGCCCATCATTTGAAGTACAAAACATAAATGAAACAGATTATTTTTCAGAAAACATGTTACCAAAATTATCTCCAAAAAGGAAGAGAGGGTAGAAAACCTAATATAGCAATAATTTTTAAAGAAATGAAAAACTTGTCAAATATCTGCCACAAAAAAATGGTCAGGTCCAGATTATTTATCAACCTTCAGGAATACATATTTCCTTCTGTCATTTAAACTATTTTATAACATAGAAGAAAATAGAGAACTTCCCAGATAAATGTATGAGCCTAACATAGTACTAAAAAAAAAAAAAGCCAGATAAATATAGGAAAAACTGAAAACTGTAGTTTCACTTCACTTATTAATATAGGTTAAAAAATTCTAAATAAAGTATTAGCATATTGTACCCAACAAAATGAAAGGAGTAATATGCTTTGAAGGAGAGAGTTTATCCCACATTATAATTTAAATCTAGGATGTCTGTTAGTATGATTTATTACATTAATTGTTAAAAAAATTTTCACAGAAGTATTTCATCAGATGCAATAAAGAGACACTGGATAGACCTTAACAGCTGTTGCTGGTTTTCAGTAATATATTATAAATTAGGAAGATAAGAAAATTCCAAAGCAGACTAGAGAATATCTTCAAAGCGCACTGCAGATATTTTATAGTAAATGATACCACACTAGAGGTGTTCCAGTGAAGTCAAGAATAAGATGAGAATGACTAAGTTTAGTTGTTGCTTTCAATATCACTCTGGGATTCCAAACTAAATGCAATAAGATAAAAACATATTCAGAAGAAAAGTATTGGAAAGGAATATATGAAATTATCATTAGTTAAAGATGATTTTACTATATATGCAAAAAAAGACTCAATTTAGAGGGTTCAGTAAAAAGACTAAAGATAGAAGATAAAAATAAAATATCAATAGATGTTGTTTTAAACTCCAGAAACAACAAATCAGAGGATGAAGTGGAAGAGAAAACCTTACTCAAGTTTCTAAGGGGAGGGATGGGGGAAGAATAGGTATAACATGGAGCATTTTGGGGACATTGGAATTGTCCTGAATGACATTGCATTAATGGATGCAGGCCATCACACATCTTGTCAAGACCTATAAAATTGTGCAGTGCAAAGTGTAAACCATAATGTAAACTACAGTCCATGCTTAGTAGCAGTGCGTCAATATGTGTTCATCAGCTGTAACAAATGTACCACACTATTGGAAGGTGTTGTTAATGGGGGAGAGTGTGGGAGGGGGAGGGCATGAAGCATATGGGAATCCCCTATATTTCCGATGTAACATTTATGTAATCTAAAGCTTCTTTAAGAATAAAGAAAAAAAAATTTTTTTTAAAGATTAAGCAGAAAAAAATCAATGGGAGAAATTCAACGGGGAAAAGGATAGACTTTTCTTTGGATATCTACATGTAAAAAGATTAGTTTAGGCCCTTACTGCACACCATACACAAAAATTAATTCAAAATGGATCATAAACCTAAATGTAAAATGTAAAATTATTAAATGTACAGAACTCTTTGAAGAAACATTGGAGTAAACCTTTGTGACTTCAGCAAAGATTTCTCAGGCAGGACACCAAAAGCCCAAGTGATAAAAGAAACAGTTTATAAATTGAACTTAATTATAATTAACAACTTTTGCACTTCAAAAATATTCCAAAATAAAGTGAAAGGCCAAGTCATGGACTAGGAAAAATTATTTGCAAATCATAATCCAAACAAGGATTTGTATCCAGAATATATTAAAAAAAAACTCTTGCAACTCAAAACTAAGAAGATACATAAACAACTATGATGGTTTGAAGCTGTGTTGACCCCAGAAAAGTCTGTTCTTGAAGTTAATCCATCCCTGTGGGTGTGGGCCTTTGATTGGATTAGATTCCGTTGGGGGGCCTCTGACAGAATTGCTTCGGTGAGGTGTGACCCAAGGTGGGTCTTGGTCCCCTTGCTGGAGTCCTTTATAAACAGACGACTGAAAACAGAGACACACGGGGAAAAAGCGGCAGCAACAGGGAAACCCTGAGAGGCTGGAATCAGCAGAGCACGGAGGCACAGAGAGAGGCCCCCAAGAGGCTGGGCCCACAGAGCAGCTCAAGGCTGAAGGGAGAGCATATGCCTGATCACCCACAGCTGAGCTAGGGGGTAAGCCTTCCCTTGACGCCTTGATTTGGGCAGAGCCACCGTTATACCTTGCCCTGTGCCCGATCGCCCACAGCTGCAACCTGGTGAGACCACACCCCTTGATGATGCCTTGCTTTGGACATGTTCATGGCCTCAGAACTGTAACTTTTTAACCTAATAAATTCCCATTATAAAAGCCAACACGGGGGACGGATGTGGCTCGGGTGGCTGGGCGTCCATCTCCCATATGGAGAGACCTGGGTTCGTTCCCCGGGACCTCCTGATAAAAATAAAAATAAATAAATGAATGAATGAATAAATAAATAAATAAAAAGCCAACACATTTCTGGTGTGTTGCATTGGCAGCCTTTAGAAACTAAAACAATAGCCCAACTAAAAATGGATAAAAGATTCAAACACAAATGTCACCTGAGATACATAAGTGGCCAATACACATGAAAAGATGCTCAATTTTATTAATCATTAGGTAAATGTAAATTAAAACCACAATGAGATACCACTTCATACCCACTAGGACGGCTGTAATCAAAAAGAGAGACAATGCCAAGTTTTGACAAGGAAGTGGAGAAATTGGTACTCTTATACACTGCTGGTGGGAACGTAAAATGGCACAGTCACTTTGGAAAACAGCTTAGCAATTTCTTGAAAAGTTAAGCATAAATTTAACTTACAGCCCAGCAATTCCATTCCTAGGTATCTACTCAAGGAAACTGAAAACATATGTCTGCACAAAGACTTGTTCATGAATATTCATAGCAGCATTGTTCATAATAAAAAAGTGGAAGCTATCCAAATGTCCACCAGCTGACGAATGGATAAACAAAATGTTGCATATCCATACAATGAAATGACAAATGAATCCTATTTGTCAATAAACAGAAATAAAGTACTGACATGTGCTACAACTCGAATGAAGCTCAGAAACATTATGCTAAGTCAAGGGTTCTTAACCAGGGGTCCACGGACCCCAAAGAATCCGTGGAAAGATTTCAGGGGGTCCATGAGCTTGAATTGAAAAAAATCAACTTATTTTTATTTTCTTCTGACCCCTAACTGAAATCTAGCATTTCATCCACTTATGAGTATATGCAACAAATTACAGTAGGATTCATTTCATATCACATTACAGTTGCTGCATATCTAGAAAAATCACTTACGCCCATCCATACTTTGAAATTACAGTAGTTGTTGGACCCTACGCTAGCTGAGTGTCATAAAACTATCTGCCGCCACATTCTGAGAAGGGATCTGTGGTGTTCACCTGACTCACAAAGGGGTCCGTGGAACAAAAGAGGTTAAGAACCCCTGTGCTAAGTGAAAGAAACCAGCTACATATGGTATGATTGCATTTATATGAAATGTCTAGAAAAGGCAAATCGATAGAGACAGAAAGTAGATTAGTGGTTGTCTGGAGCTGGAGTAGAAATAGAGAGTAACTATAAAGGGTCATGAAAAAGCTTACTGGGGTGATGAAAATGCCCTAAAACTTGATTATGTTGATGGTTGCAGAGTTTGGTAAATGTAGTAAAATTATTTAATTGTATACTTAAAATAAGTGGACTTTGTAGCATATAAATTATGTAAGTAAAGTCAAATGTAATGGGGCTACTGTTTTCAGTTCTGATTGAGTGGCTTGGGGAAAACCAATGATGCCACTGGGAGCAAATACGAAACCCGGATTTTTTTTAAAAAACTCTTGTAGATATTTCCAGTGTTACCAGGACGTGAGGAGCCAAGACCCTGAGGCAAAGAGAAACACAGTAAAGTCAAAGCCGTATTTTCCAATTCTTGGTGCCAAACAAGAAGCTGAGAATCCAAGCAGAGGGCTGTAGCTAAGATGTAGACAATCCAGCAGAGTAGTTGGCAATCTCACAAAGTTAGAGAGATAAAATGTAGAGTTTGGAGCTCCTAACAAAGATGGAACACCAGAGGTGAAGATACTTGACCCAACATCTGTAGGTATCTACCTCAGGGCTTTTGCTAAATTCTTTTTCTTGTAACTGAACTTTTAATTTGGAAATCATTTAGACTCAAAGATATGTTGCAAAACTTGTACAGAAACATCACACATACCCTTCATCGAGCTTCCTCTATACACTAGATGCCAGAAGCATCTAGTCATGACAATCAATTTGTCTGCAGATCCTGGGGCAAAGTCATCTCCGTTGAAAACCACTGCCTAGTGTGAACAACTTGCATAAGCAAAGTGCAATGATCAAAACCAAGAAATTAACATTGGCATAGCACTATTAACTAAACTCCAGAACTTATACAGTGTCGCAAGATTTCCCTCTAATGACCTTTCTCTGTTCCAGGATCCAATCCAGGAATCCACGTTACATTGAGTTGCTGTGTCTCCCTGAACTCCTGCACTCTGTGTTGGTTCCTGGGTCTTTCACTGTCTACCATTAACTAAATTCACACTGAGATCCAGTCAGTCATTTTGTAGAATACAGCTTTTTTGGATTTGTCTGATGTTTGCTCATGACTAGATTGAGGTTTTGCATTTTTTGAAAGAATACCACAGAAGTGATGTAATGTTCTCTTCAGTGCACCCCACTGGGGAGACATGATGCCAACATATCTTATTATTGACAGTGTTAGCCTTGACCTCTTGGTTAACATGGTGTCTGTGACATTTCTCCTCTAAAAAATCATGATTTCTCCTTTTGTAACTTATAAGTATCTCAGGGAAGAGACTTTGAGCATATGCAAATATTCTGTTTCTCTTCCAACTTTTGCCCACAGAGTTTAATATCCATCAACTGATCTTGCCTATATCAATTATTACTGTGGGGTTTGCCTAATGGTGATTTTGTATTTATTTCATTTCTCATACATTTGTTACTTTGAGTTCTTCTGTAAGAAAGAGTTGTCCCTTCTTTCCCATTTATTTATTCTTTTTTACATCAGCATGGAATCATGGATATTTATTTTATTCTTAGGTTATACTGTAATACTTTTTCTTTTTTATTTTGTTGCTCAAATTATTCCTGCATTAGCCATTGGGAACTTTTTCAGGTCAATTTCTGTGCCCTATTGACATGCCTCCTTCACCCACTTTTGAGCACTTCCTTATTTTCTGGGTGTTCCAGGCTTATCTAGAATTTTCTGTGCTCCTGCTCTGGCATCAACTATTTCACCAAATGGCCATTATTCTCTGGAGATCACATTTAGAAACCAAGATCTGAGCACTGTGTGTTCATTGCTCATTGCCACTGAGTTGTAATTTCTCATAGGTCCTCTAAGGAGACAGAGTTAGGAAATATATTTACATATACTAACATGTTTAACTACATGCCTTTATTTATTTCTTTATCTATGTGATTTTATGTTTAAAACCATGAGTTCCTATTGATACTACCATTCAATTTTTTAAAAACCACAACTCTCAAGACAGACTTCCTGGAAGATGGTGTCGGAATTGGTAAGCAGGGTTCAACTTTCTCACAAAAACAATGGAGAAAGGGCAAAAAGCTGTCAGATGGACCTGCTTTGGGGCTCTGCAGACCAGTAGAATGCTGCACACACCCCAGAAGGGTGAGGAAAAGAGAGATGAAATGAAAACCATGAAGTACTAACTGTCATAGCCAGGAATGAAACCCATTCCCCCACCCCCACCCCCAAGCAAACAGCCTGGATAAAACCTGTGGCTCACTGCAGCCAATGGAGAGGGGAACAAATGTCTTCCTCCCTGGGAAGAGAGAAGGTGCAGCAGAGGGTGGAGAGTGGTTTCTCGTCAGTGAATTTGGCTAGCAGAGGCTGCTTTGAATCTTGGCTCTGGCCAGACCAGAATCACAAGCAAGTGGAGGTTGAGTCACCTCTGGAAAGACTCACCGACAAGCGCCATGTGGTGGCCAGCCAGGAAGCTGCAAGAAGAAAAAACATGTTTAGGTGTCTCTTGTCCCAGCCCCTCTGGTCTGGTCTGTGCCCCAGTAGTGAGTTCCTGGTCCTATTTTGATAAGCTGGGCAATGTTAAAGACTTAGAATAAACTGAACCAAAAAACAAAAATGAAGAGCTGTGAAACAAAACCACTAGGCAAGAGAGAGAAACTGACCATCAGAGTAAATTCACCAACATATTCAGATGCCTAGACATCAGCAAAAAATTACAAGCCATACTAAGAAAGAGGAAGATACGGCTCAGCCAAAGCAAGAAACAAAAAATCCTGATGAGACACAGGATTTAAGACAACTAATCAAAGATAATCACACAAATCTCCTAAAACAAATCAAGGAGTTGAAAGAAAATATGACTAAAGAGATAAAGGATATTCTTGAGACACTGGGTAAATATAAGGAAGAATTTGAAAGCCTGCAAAGAAAAGTAATAGAGCTTATGGGAATGAAAGACACAATGAATGAGATTAAAAATACATTAGATGCATGTAACAGCAGATTTAAATTAGTGGGGGACAGTATTAGTGAAATTGAGGACAGAACATCTGAACTTGAAAAGACAGGAGAACAGAAAGAGGAAAAAATGGAAAAAATAGAACAGGGTCTCAGGGAATTGAATGACAATGCAAAACACACAAACATAGACATTATTGGCGTCCCGGAAGGGGAAGCAAATGGAAAAAGGGCAGAAAGAATATTTAAGGAAATAATGACCAAAAATTTCCCAACCATTATGAAAGACATAAATATCAATATCCAAGGACAATGCATTCCAAACAGAATAAATACAAATAGACCTACTCCAAGGCACCTACTATTCAGAATGACAAGTACCAGAGACAAAGAGAGGATTCTGAAAGCAGCAAGAGAAAAGCAATGCATCACACACAAGGGAGCCTCAATAAAACTAAGTGCCAATCCTCTTCAGAAGCCATGGTGATGAGAAGAAAGTGGTAGATGGGTTTAAGTTAATGAAAGAAAGAAACTGCGGGCCAAGAACTCTCTATCTGGCAAAACAGTCCTTCAAAAATGAGGGTGAGTTTAAAGTCTTCACAGACAAAAACTGAGAGAGTATGGTACCAAAAGAATAGATTACAAGAGATCCTAAAGGGAGTGCTATAGCCTGAAAGGAAAAAGCAAGGGTGAGAGACTTGGAGAAGAGCATGGAAATGACGATTATTAGTAAGGATAGCCTAAGGGTAAAAAGACAACAATAGGAAGCTATGACAACAGAAAGCCAAAGGAAAAAATGGATGAAGTGAGTAATGCCTTTACAGTAACAACAGTGAACATTTATGGATTGAATTCTCCAAACAAAAGACATATACTGACAGAATGGATAAAAAAAATTTGAGCTATCTATATACAATCTACAAGAGACTCATCTCAGACATAAGGGTACAACCAGGTTGAAAGTGAAATGCTGGGGAAGATATTCCACGCAAACAGTAATCAGAAAAGATCTGGAGTAGCAATACTAATATTGGACAAAATAGATTTTAAATGCAAAACTACTATAAGAGCTGAATAAGGTCATTATATAATAATAAAAGAGGCAAATAACCAAGAAGAAATAATTATAATAAATAGCTATGTACCTAAACTGGGTGTCCCAAGATATGTGAGGCACACACTGGCAAAACTGAAGGGAGAAATAGACATCTCTGCAGTAATAGTTGGAGACTTCAATACACCACTCTCAGCATTGGATAGAACATCTGGATAGAGGATAAATAAGGAAACAGGGAGCTTGAAAAATATGATAAACAAACTGGATATAACAGATATTTATAGAACACAACACCCTCAAACAGCAAGATATACATTCTTCTCAAGTGCTCACAGATCCTTCTCCAGGATAGACCATATGTTGGGTCACAAGACAGGTCTCAGTAAATGTAAAAAGATTGAAATTATACAAAACACTTTCTCTGATCATAATGGAATGAAGTTGGAAATCAATAATGGATGGAAAAAGGGAAAATTCAGAAATATATGAAGATTAAACAATATAATCAGTGGGTCAAAGAAGAAATTGCCAGATAAATAAAGAAATATTTTGAGACGAATGAAAATAAGAACACAACATATCAAAACCTATAGGAAACAGCAAAGGCAATGCTGAGAGGGAAATTTATAACCCTCAATGCTTACATTAAAAAAGAAGAAAGAGCTAAAATCAAAGACCTAACTGTACACCTGGACAAACTAGAAAAAAGAACATCAATCTAATCCCAAACAAAGCAGTATGAAGGAAATAATAAAAATCAGAGCAAAATTAATGAAATTGAGAACAACAGAAAAACTAGAATCAACAAAATAAAAAATTGATTCTTCAAGAAGATCAACAAAATCAACAAACCCTTGGCTAGACTGACAAAGAAAAAAGAGAGAAGATACAAATAGATAAAATCAGAAATGAGAGGGGACATTACCACTGAGCCCACAGAAATAAGAGAGCTCATTAGAGGAAACAATGAAAAATGTATGGCAACAAAATAGACAGTGTAGACACAATGGACAAATTCTTAGAAACACATGAACAAACTATGCAGACTCTAGAAGAAATAGAAGATCTCAACAAACAAATCACAAGTGAAGAGATTGAAGCAGTCATCAAAAACCTCCCAAAGATTAAAAGCCCATGATCAGATGGCTTCACTGGTGAATTCTACCAATCATTCAAAGATGATCTAATACTAACCTGGCTTAAGCTCTTCCAAAAAATTCAACGGGAAGCAATGCTACCAAACTCATTCTATGAAACCAACATCACCCTAATACCAAAACCAGGTAAAGATAATATGAAGAAAGAAATTTGCAGATCATCTATATTCTCTATTGAATATAGATGATAAAATCCTCAACAAAATACTTACAAACCAAATCCAAAAGCACATGAAAATCTTCAACAAAATACTTGCAAACCAAATCCAAAAGCACATTAAAAGAATTACACACCACAATCAGGTGGGTTTTATCCCAGGTATGCAAGGAAAGGAAATTTGGAAGGAAGAGGTAAGACTGTCGCTATTTGCTGACGATATGATCCTATATCTAGAAAAGCCCAAAAAGTCCATAACAAAGCTACTAGAACTAACAGAGTTCAACAAAGTGGTGGGATATAAGATTAATATGCAAAAAAAAAGTAGCATTTCTATACACTACTGATAATCAATCTGAGGAGGAAGTCAGAAAAAAATCTATTTATAATAGTAACTAAAAGAATCAAATATTTAGGAATAAACTTAACCAAGGACATAAAGGACCCATATTCAGAAAATTACAAAATATTTCTAAAAGAAACCAAAGAAAATCTAAATAAATGGAAGAATATTCCGTGTTCATGAACTGAAAGACTAAATATAGTTAAGATGTCAATTCTACCCAAACTAATCTACAAATTCAATGCAATTCCAATAAAAATCCCAACATCCTTTTTTGCAGAAATGGAAAAGTCAATTATCAAATTTATTTAGAAGGGTAAGGGGCCCCAAATAGCCAAAAATATCTTTAAAAAGAAGTACAAAGTTGAAAGACTCTCACTTCCTAACTTTAAACATATTACTTAGCTATAGTGGTAAAAATAGCATGGTACTGGCATAAAGATACACATATTGACCAATGGAACTGAATTGAGAACTCAATAAAAGACCCTCACATCTACAGTCAAGTGATTTTTGACAAGACTGCCAAGGCCACCCAGCTGGATCAGAACAGTCTCTTCAACAAATGGTGCTGAAAGAACTGGCTATCCATAGCCAAAAGAAAGAAAGAGGACCCCTATCTCACACCTTATGCAAAAATTAACTCAAAATGGATCAAGGACCTAAATATAAAAGCTACAACCATAAAACTTCCAGAAGGAAATGTCGGGAAAAGTCTTCAAGATCTTGTGGCAGGCATTAGTTTCTTAAACTTTACACTCAAAGCATGAGCAATGAAAGGAAATTAGATAAATGGGACCTCCTCAGGTTAAAACTTCTGTTCTTCAAAAGACTGTCAAGAAAGTCAAAAGGCTGCCTACTCAATGGGAGAAAATATTTGGAAACCACAAATCTGACAAGAGTTTGAGCTCCATGTTATTTAAAGAGCGCATACAACTCAATGATAAAAAGAGAAGCAACCCAATTAAAAAGTGGGCAAAAGGTTTGAATAGACATTTCTCCAAAGAGGAAATACAAATGGTGAAAAAGCACATGAAAAAGGGTTCAATGTCACTAGCTATTACTAAAACACAGATAAAAATTACAATGAGATATCATTTCACACCTTATAGAATGCCCATCATGAAAAAAACAGAAAACTACAAGTGCTAGAAAGGATGCGGAGAAATGGGAATGCTCCTTTACTGTTGGTGGGAACGTAGAATGGTACAGCCTCTGTGGAAGACAGTTTGGTGGTACCTTGAGAAGCTGAATATAGAACTGCTGTATGATCCAGAAATACCATTACTAGGAAGATATTCAGGAGAACTGAGAGCAAGGATATGAGCTGACTTTTGCACACCAATGTTCATAGCAGGATTATTCACAATTGCTAAAATATGGAACCAACTCAAGTGTCCATCAACTGACAAATGGATAAACAAAATGTGGCATATACATATGATGGAATACTATTCAGCTGTAAGAAGAAATAAAATCAGAATGCATTTGACAAAATGGATGAACCTTGAAGATATTATATTGAGTGATATAAGCCAAACACAAAAGGACAACTATTTTATGGTCTCACTAATATGAACTACATACGATGAGTAAATTCATGGAGGTAAACTCTAGTGTATAAGTTACTAGGAAATAAAATGTGGGTTGAGGATGGGAGCTGATGCTTAATGTATGTAGAATTTTTAATAAGGTTTATTATAAAAGTGTGTAAATGAAGAGAGTTGATGGCAACACATTACAGTGAGTATGACTAACACTGCTAATTTATAAATGAGATTGTGGTTGAAAGAGATGGTCTGTGGAAGTAAATGTCAGTTGAAAGGAAACTAGAGAATAATCTAAGGTATGTATAACATAGTGATGTCAGTGGTGGATGAAGATTGCAGTTAATAGTGTAAATATAAGAATGTTCTTTTACAAAGTGTTAAGAATATGGTGTTACATGGAAAAATTACAACTAATGTAACTTATGGATGATATTAACAGTAATATTGTAATATTTTTGCATCAATGGCAGAGAAGATATTATATCACTTCTAAAAAACAACTATAGGGGAGTATAAGGGGGTCTGGGATTTTTCTTTTTGGAGTAATGAAAATGTTCTAAAATTGGCTGAGGTGATGACAGCACAACTCTGTGATGAAAATGAGAGCCACTGAGGGTACATGTTGACTGGATTGCACACAACATGGAGCTGCATAGCGCAGGGAACCCAGTGGTGGATGATGTACTGGTTAACAGTACAAATATGAGAACGTTCTCTCATGAACTATAACGAATGCATAATACTAATATAAAGTGTTAATAATTGGGTGGGTTGGGGGAAATATAACACCAAATGTAAGATTTTGACTATAGTTACTAGCAGTGTTTTGATGATGCTCTTTAATAGTTTTCAACAATTGTTTCACAACAATGCAAGTGTTGGTGGTGGAGTGAAGCATGGGAGCCCTGTGTGATGATATGCATGCTTGTTTTGTAAGTTCACAACTTTTACTATACATTTATTACTCATGTATGTTCATGAATGAATGATATACTCCAATAAAATTTTATTTTTTAAAATTGCAGGAAACAACCTAAATGCCCATCAACAACAGGTCAACGAATAAACAAATTGTATATCCATACAATGGAACACTACTCAGCAGTAAAAAGGAAAAGTTGATAGAAAGTTGATAGACTAGGGGGCGGGCTGTAGCTCATTCATTTAGCACCTCCTTCACATGTACAAGGTCCCAGGTTCATTCCCCGGTACATCCTAAAAAAAATAAATAAACAAATAAAAAAGAATAAAAAGGAAAGTTGATACACTCGACAAAATGAATGAAACTCAAGTAATTATTCTGGGTGAAAAAAAGCCAGACAAAAAAAAGAGTATGTCAAAACATAAAATTGTTTACTTCATATGCAGGTTATTGTATGTCAATTATTCCTCAATAAAGATATAAAAATCTAATCACAAAAAAATAACCTTTAAAAGAAATGAGCTACATTTACATGTGTTTGCATATATCATGTATTTTTTTAATATATTAGTTGGCAGAAATAAAAGAAAGTCACAGATTAGAATTATTTTTAAAAACCCACAAGTTTCATTTTATCCTTCTTAATTTTCTTATATGTAAGTTCCTTCTCTCACAGTAAAAAATCTCACTCTCATCCTCTGCAATTGATCCACTTATTTGTTAAAATCTCATATACACATGATATTCATTAGGTTCATATGTTATTGTTTTCATGTCATGTTGGATTCCCCACGCATCCTGGGTGATTTTATTATTTCTTAATTAGTTTATCTATTTATATTGGAGAATGTGTAAGACATTACTACAGTTCTAAGATTCAAAGCTATGCAAAAAGAAAGAGAAACCTCACTTCCTCCTCATCCTTATTCATTTACTGAATTCTTAAGCATCACAGGGCAAACAGGTAAGAAACTAAGCAACCAGCCACTGAATAGCAAAAAGGAATTTCTTACAGTTTCATGATTCTTAAAAGATAATAGGAATTCAGGGCCTGCCAAAGAGGATAAGCCCTGGTAAAAATCCCAAGCTTTCCTATGATATCCCTGGAAGGATTTCAGCCTCCAGTTAGCCTAGCTACTAGCTTGATTAAGATAATATTCCCCAAATCTCTATACACCAGAGAAGAAGGTAAACCCTCCCCAGAGGGAGATGATATATTCACAGCCTCTACAATGTTTATACACAATGTATAACATTCAATCAAAATTTAGCAGACATACTAAAAACAGGACCAAGAGAAACAACAGACACTATTAATAGACAATGATAGGATTTTTTCAATGTCTTACTAATTTCCTCAGTAAGCTGCTCTATTGAAAATTCTTCCAAATACTACAGATAACATATGAAAGGAACTTGATAAAGATTTCACAAATTTCATAACAATTCTAATAATTTACACTAAATTACCAATAACAAGTTGTAAAGCTAAAAGAAATTTTTCTACCAGCAACAACAAATTTTAATCCACCATAGATTTCTATTCTCATTATAGAAAATGATGTACAAAATCATTGTCACATGAAAAGACTACCAAAGAATAAGTAGGCATAAAATATAGTGAAAAAAAGATTTTTGGAAGTATGTCAAGCAGTTGATTAATTTAAAATGTCATATGGTTTTTCTGCATTTCTTGGTATTTGTGGGATTTGCCAGTTTTTTTAAATTTGTAAATTTTTGTGATTTTTCTCACTCTAAATAAATTTTCACTTTGGTGTCTAAGTTTTTTAAACAATTTTGTGTTCTTATTGTTAAAATTGGCCTGCAAATTGTATAATCTTCAGGCATCACACAATCTGAATCTGCCCCTGATCCTCATTAAAGCCTGAGAGGCAATTGCATCATTAAAATAATAATTTGCTGTCTTGAAAGAAAAAGAAAACCACCATCAGAGAACAAGAAAGAAATCTTGGAAATTAAAATTACAATTGCCAAAATGAAAAAAAAAAAAAAAATACAATGCATGGCCTGAATAATAAAATGGACATGACCAAAGACCCCATGTTAATAAACTGAAGGAAAAAAGTGAAAAATTTTAAATAATGTTTCATTACATACAATTTTCCAAAAAAAAAGATATTTCCATAATGAGATATTCAAAAATAGAATTTTAAATTTTGTGAGTTCTTTCATGAGAAATCTTATTCTCTTTTCTGCTTTATTAAGGTCTTGGAAGAATGAATTAGAAAAAGCTAGCTATAACATTTACAATGTAGGTGTAATTTCTTTGTAAGCCCAAAGTACCATTTAACTTTAAGATATCAATGTTACTATACTTTAAAACACATTTTTATCAAATTAAAAATTTTATTATCATAACAATGTCTGGGTATGGCTGAAATAACAAATAGTATAAAAGGGTATAAAATGCAGATTTGTCAATTTTGGAGATTATCTAGTTACTGTCCAAAAGGAAAGATGAGGAAATTCAGGCATTCACCTACTTTCCACTGCTCCTCTCTCCCTTCCACTTCCAATTTTAGGAAGCGCTTTCTCAGAGTAATGTTTCTATATAAAGAAAACTTTCTGGGAATGTTTACCTATAACTGTGATGTGTGTGATTTTTTTGCTCTTAAACTAACTATTCCCTTCATTCTTATGGAGTTTTAATTTCAAATTTTATTTCCTCAGAACATTGAAGATAATGCCATTGCCACTTTTAGACTAGTCATGCTAATACGTCTGATGTCAATTTGAGTATTTTTCAAAAAATCTGTTTCTCTCCCTCTTTCTCCACCTAAAAATTTCTTCATTTTCTCTTTATGCTTAATGTTGTGAAATATAACCAATGTCTTCTTGTAGATTACCACTCACTCTGGTAGACCTTACACTCCACTGTTAACTGTTGTAAGCTAGTGGGCTTGAAGACTTAAATAAACAGGAAAAGCAGGAAATTTTCTTCTATTATGTCTTGTTTGGTTCTTTCCCTTCACTATCTCTGTTCTCTCCTGAGATTTCTGCTAAATGGGTGGGCGTTGGCCCTGTGGAGCCATCCTCCCTGATTCTCCTATATCCCTTCCTTATCTTTTTCATTCTTCTCTACATTAAAAGATATAACACAGACTCTAGGAAAAGAAACTCCAACACTCACTAAAATATATGGGAAAACAAAGAGTTATAATAAATTATAAAATATATGCATTTGTGAAAGCACATATGTTAAAGATAAAGACTGGAATCTTATGTCAAAAAGGAAAAAAGTTAACTCAATGGTTGGGAATACATTATAGAAGGAAAAATAAAAGAAAAAGGAATGGTGGGAAGAAGAAAGAGGGAAAATGGTGGGAGGAAGGAAATCTGTAGCTGGCATGGATGACAAAAATCATATTTAGAAATTCCACTGCACAATGTGAATATGCTCAGCCAGTCGATAGGTAAAAAAAAAATAGCACACTAAAGGTTGAGGACCCTTAAAGTTCCTCTTGGATTTCATTTTATTATTTCAGGGGAAGGAAAGAAAATGGAGAGAGAAGATGATTTCTGTTCTGGAGCAATCATTCTGAGTTACGTGTACTATGCGATTGAATTGATTCTCATCAAGCACGTATATATGTGCTGTTGCCCTATTTCATAAATGTTGGAGGGGATCAGGAAATTGTGTGAACTGTTATGGGAAGCACAGGTCTTTGAGGCTCATGCACAGCCCATACTGCGTCTTTCCCCACCACTAATCCGCTGCTGCTTAACTGCTGGTGTCCCTCGTAAAGCAGACATTCGGTGTCCATCACATCGACCTCCATTGAGGACTCAATGAGTCTTCCTGTGTAAAATCCTAGGAAAAGAGTCACCATTCAGTAAGAACCATCCCGAAACCTTTGTGGAAGTTCACCCAGGCACTGCACAGCAGAGCAGAGCGTAAACTGATAAACCCCAGCCGCCTATCACTCGCAGGCCCTGGAGCAGGGCAGCATGGTAGCCCTGCTCTTGCCTCAAGATGCAATTTTCCCAAAACATTTCTCAAGGCAGCACAGACATGTACAAATGTGCAGTAGTTCATTAATTAATACCTCTATATAATGTTGTATTTAACAATTTTTGAATAGTGCACACATGTATGATAGCAGGAAAAAAAAAAAACACCTAAAATTTCAGGGTATGAGTGGCTGTGCCCAAGTAACACAGGGAGGAAGTTATCAAGCCAAAATCAGATCCAATTTGCACATTCATTGAGAAAGTTGGGTAAAGAGGAAAATCATTTAAAATATTATGTAAAAAACTTTTTTATTTTAACCAAAACTTATAAACGCACATTCGTTCATTAGCGAGTGCCATGGACTTTTTGTTGAGGCCAGGTCCATACACCACACCACTAGCTCATTCTCTCTGCTTTTTTTATATACGTAGCTTTAAAGTGGGAAGAGAATGAAAGAACATGTGAGACAATTTAAGTGAAAAAATCCTAGATTTTCAAACTTTTTCCAAACATTTAAAGCTTTCTTGTCCATACTTAAGTCATCAGCAAATTGTTTATCAAACTTATTGAGTCTTTTCAAAGCATTCAACTTATTTTTCATAGAAACAATAACTGTATTTGAGTCACATGATATTTCATAAATAATTAAAATACCAAAAAAATGGAATAAACTGGTTTAAATACTCTTGGTCAATCCTCCATGAACTTCAGTGATGGATGTTTGAGATAGAAACCTTTTTTACATTTCAAAATCACTTCTCAGGCTCAGTAAAGAATAGTTGG